>CAXAMN010024273.1:608434-691980 GCA_963970005.1 Durusdinium trenchii | reverse complement strand
AAGGGTACGATTCAAGCAACATGTGAATCAGTGTGAAACCTATGTCGAAAGTGATGTGCCCAAATGGAAAACATTTAAAACATATCGACTCTCAAAAAGTCGACACGACTCGACTCAGCATCCAAACCTTCGCTCTTCGACCCCAACGGGGGAATCACCTCCCGTCCGCTCGTCACGCGACCGCTCGTCACGTTTGGTGACCGGTCCGAGGCGCCTGGGGCTCAACTTGGCTAAGTTGATGACGCCATGTAGAGGCCCCTGAGTCGACGCCTCGGACCGGAGGCGTGACCAGTGGACAAGGCGAGACGAACAACGACCGGCGTGACATGGAAGAAGACTTGGGCAAAGTGCGGCCCATGTCACTCATGTGGTCAACAGTGGGGAAACAAGGAAGGGTGTTTGTCCAAGTTTGCGATCTTACAGGTGCTGGTCAGTTTCGTGAGGGACCAGAGTGCTTCCTCTGAAACTACATCAGGCAAAAAATGCTAGGACAACTACTTCTCGATATCTTGACTTGAAGCTGGCTGACAGGGGGTGATGGAGCTAAGACGGATATTCAGGCCTACCACTCGTTTGCTTGACATATCCCTATCACTCGTGGCAGTGGGTCAAAATCCGGAAGTCCAAACCCCGGGTAGGGGGTCACTTCCCTGCTGAACTTATAGCTGTTGGTCTTGGACCTTGATAAGACCAGCTTCTACCCCATGCCTCTACCCCATGAGTGGTGGGGCAGCCAAGCCAATCGTATTCCGTGTAGGATGTTCGGTGGTCTTCGCCAGGGTAGGCCGGCCGGTTTCGACCCACCGGGGATCTAAGCCAAGTCATATAGGCTATAGCGTGTCTACCCAGAGGCGACCCGAACTCGGCCCCGAAGCAACTGCTACATGTTGGTTCGGTCCATTTCACCCTGGGGAACTGGCGGTCCAATGAGCCTTTGGGTATAAAACATTTCAGATGTGAAGACCTTAAAGTTGTCCGTGATCAGCAGTTACGCCTCATCCAGCAAAGTCTGCATGGCTGGAAGCCCAAGTTGCATCCAGCACCCCACCGTCCCAACCATGCATACTGTTTACACCACCAACTGAACTCGTGGTCTGCACGCCTTCGCCTTCGTGGAGAGACCCCTTTCCCGAGTCCTTCCAGATCCTCCCCCTAGGGCTCCAAGTACATCCTCAGAAGGTATGACTGGACCCACCTGGCACCCACCCCAGTCCCTTCTCAGATTCGGCATGACTGGAGCCCCAGGGCCCAGATTCATGCACCGAAAACGGCGGATCCCGGGAGCCATCCGAGCTGACCTCCAACATCCAGGTAGTAGAACGGTTTCACTGTCCGCCCTGGTGTATCAAGTGGAAATCCACCGGCTCCCGGGTTCCTCCTGCGATCCGACTTTTCTTGGCTCGGATGGACCAAAACCTGTGAAGCATGGCGATGGGCGATGGGTCAAAACGGGCGGACCTTGGTTGACCGAACATGAAGCCAATCAACGACTTGGCACTTCCAAGTAGACTTGAGTGTTGGAGGTGCAGTTCGACCAGACTTGAGGAACCCTTTCTCGAACCCGGGCTGAACAGACTCCCTAGGAATCCGTTTTCGTAGGGAACCTCAGGTACGGTGAGGTTCGGGAGACAAGTTGATGTAGGCGCCGACCGGGTCGGGCCGGCCCGAACCTGAGAAGCTAGGTGGCAGTGGATCCCTAGGATACCTGTTCTCTTCCCATTTCGGGACCCCAAAACCGACCGACTCCACCGACCCCCAAACCAGCAGCAAACTATATACTGAGGAGGTCAATGCTACCAGGGTGAGTTCCGGGGCTCCCGGGTGCCATCGAGCTTCCGCACCATCTAACCACACACGCTGCTGCCCAAGACACTGCGGAGACGCCAGCGCTGCTCACTCCCACCGCCTCAAGTCAGGAAAATGCGGTCTCACCTCGTCCACGCATAAAAAACAGCCAGGTGTCTTTCATGGTATTTGTCGACCCCCCCCACTGACGTGTTTTGTTTCATGTTACAGTGCTCGCATCAAACGCACCAAGTCTGACTTTGGCAGTACCGACTTGCCTGCCATAGCCGCAGGGAGGCTGGAGCACAATCCCTCTTGGCCAAAGGCATCTTATATTATTGGTATTAACTGTCCACCCCGCCCACAAAACATCATGGATGCAGGCAAGGCCTTTCCAAGCCGAGCGAGCATCGACAGTAACTGGCGCTCAAAGCCTTTCGACTTACTGTATAGTTAAATGAGCTACATTAACCCCTCAAATAGCCCCCAATGTAAGCATCCATATATTTGGGTCTATTCTATTACCTGTAACAGTGGATGATGATGGCTAGTAAAGGCCTTGTCCAAAAATAGTGATAGTTGTTTACTGACTGTTACAGGTATTAGGACAAACCCCGCATATACTTATGGCATACTTTGGGATCATGTGTGGCTGAACCCTTGACCCGAGTGAAGTTCGACCCGTGGGAGATGCAGTATATACGGCAAAGGAACCCAAGCAGTTCGTTCCTTCACTTCAAAGCAGCCCAACCCCAACACCTAAAGCCAACCTAGCTCTATTGATCCCTAGCTCTATATGTACTTGAGCACACACTTATGGCCCGTGGCAACTACCTTGGAAGATCTGCCCCAAGTCTCAAACCGAGTGAAGTACTGCACATACCCCATCGGTACTCCCATCGGATGTTCTTTCAAGATCTTTCAAGTCCTTCCCACTCGTCGCGGATGCAAACAAAGACACACGGTGACACCGCACGAAAACACGTCGCAGACCTTCGTCGGCACCGATGGTCACGTGCCTTGGCCAGGGAGAAGGGCTGCAAAGGCGCTTCAGTGGAGATCCACCCATCAGCCACCTCCTGACGCGAGGTAGCACGGTGACGATGGATGGGGATGGTCGAATGGAACATCAAAATCTATGAAATGAGCGGTATATAGGAAATATGGGATACTTCAAAAAGGCTTCTATGAGGTGAGAGAAACCAAATCGCCAGGTCGTTCGACGTCGCCAGGTGAGTTTCAACAGAACCCGTTTTTGGCCGATCGGAAGAAATCACTCGACGATCGCTCCTGGGGCGGCGAACCGCCAAAGGCGAAGCTCTCGACGAAGCCACCTCGAAGGGCTCGGAAGCTCTCTCCGTGGGAGGCGAATCGGGGGAGATGAATCGGTGGCGCAAGCCATGGGCAATTCTTCACAATAAGAATAGCAATATGGATAGCAATAGCATGCCATAGCCATATATTTCGATCTAGATGCCATATAACCACATGATACCACATGTAAGCCATGGAGCTCACAGGTAGCGATAGCATATCATAGCATGCCATTGCCAGGTGTTTCTTTCAATCATCTGGTGCTCCATTCCTGGTGTTTGGGCGCTTTCTCCTCAACTTGGGTCACCCGTCTCACCCACCCGTCCACCACCGCGGCGGCGCCTCCCACCAAACCCTTTCGCTTCGGGTTCCAACGACGGTCTTGAGACTCATAGCTCACGGGCCTCAGTGAGTCAGGTGAGCCTTTGGACGCCCCGGGCATGAAAGATGGAGCGTGTTGATGTTCTGGCCTTTTTGGGTAGCCCTAGGGATCCGTTTTCGTACCCAACCTCAGGTACGGTGAGCAGGGAGACTATTTATGTAGGCGCCAGGAGGGCCCAGTCGTACCTTCTGAAAAGGTATGTGGATCTCTAGGGTAGGATATATGATTGCTTATAGGTATAAACATGCATTTGCAAAATGGTGCTTGAAGGTCCCGCAAAATCAGGATATCCCTAATATATGACACTGTTATGATCTGTTCTGTAGGTTTGGAGGGTCCAAGTACCCTCTTTCTACCTTTCGCGAGTCGATTGCGGGTCAAGCGGCTGCACTGAGCTGCCCACTAAGTCTCACTAGTGTCCTGGAAACGGAGGTGAAGAAGTTTCTTCCGCTTTGTTGCTATTAGTGAAGAAACTCGGAGAAACATGGAGAAACCAATTCCCCAAAAAGGGGCTTTCCAGGTGATCCACTGACTGGGTAAGGAGTAATCCATCGATCTCTGAGATTGGTTGCCAGATGTTCGGATGTGACGAGGAAGCTTGCAGCTGTCTCCGGCTTCCCTGCCGAAAAAAGAGACCTGTCACTATCCATGGTTTCGATGCCTTCATGATCTGTGTTCAGCAACAACCCACCCAACTGGGTCGAATAGTCCAGGCTAGCAGGGATTAATATATGGTGTGCTTTGGCTGCCAGATCTCAACTAGACACAAGTGATGAGTCCTGCAAACCTCTTCACACATCACCTTGCCTGGCCTCCTGCGCTGCGCTGCATACTCCGCTCTCCTTTTAGTCCCTCCACGCTGGCGCCGCAGTGTGACAAGGGCATCTAGACGATTCACTGTGAAAAGGGTGAGTTGGTGAGTTGGATTGACGGGAGCTGGAGTTCTGGGCAGAGAATCCAAAGTGAGAAGGGCGAAAAGCAGTCATCCTGCTCACTTGAAGTTGTGACGAGCTTTTCTCCAAGCTAGAAGCCCAGCTTTTCTCCCCAGAAGCCCAGCTCCAACCAAGCCTAGATCGAACACCATCTCAACCCATTCCGGTGGGGGATGGTTCGGAATGGAAGCAAGAACAAAACATGTTCAATGCTCACAGCTTTCAACAACGACATCAAGAAAGACAAGGATAGATCGACACCTTCCTCAAGACACCCAGTTCATCTGAGATGAGATGTGGGAAGTTCTCCAAATGCTGCAGTTCAGCCTGATCGGCTGCAGTTCAGCCAGTCTCGTACCGGGTACCGTCTAACTTTGGCGTCCCAAGCTCCTTGATGGACTGATGGACGTGGGAGCTCCATTTCTCCAAGATGAGCAACAACAAACAAAGCAACACGCCCAGCACAACGAATGCCCAGTCTGGGTTAAGTTAAGAGAGTGCCCAGTCCACGCAAAATGCCACCACCGGTGCCAAACAAACAAGTTCCATGTTCCATTTGTGGTTGTCTGAGAATGTCAAACAAGCCAACATCAACCTTCCTGCTTGAAGCATCCAAACAAAAACAACCAATGAGCTAATGAATCTGTAGTGCGGGGTCAGAACCCCTCGTTCCCTACTAAGCAGTCAGAGAGTCAGGAGTCAGAACGACACAAACCCCAAAATACCACCAACGAGCTAACCCCCACCCAACCAGGCTCAGCTCAGAACTGAGAGTAATGCTTGAAACATCCGGCGTATCCATCGAAACCATCGAAACGACAGATCCGGTGATCCCTCTCAGTCCCGAAATCCCAGTGCTCAGACAAAGCATGCATGCTGAGTACATCTGAGTACGGGCGCCCAGTCTTATGAATGTACATGGGATCACAATTGACTGTCTGACCCTTTTTATAAAGTACGCAGTTCGGTCGCTGGATTTATGCCATCTTCTGCATCTGTCAATGCTACTTCATGGACAAGACTCGTACTAGTAGGAAAGTCTGCTCAACCATGCCTTGCGACCTGCTTGGGAAGAACACACATGTGGTGCAGATGTGAGCTCCAGGTTAATTTTTGTTCTTTTTCGATGTCGAGAGATTTCTGGCGACCTGGGACTTCTGGCGGCCCTTCTCTAGCCGAAAAAGCTGGACACGTCCAGTTTGATGTGTCCTACGATGAGACGAATTGAGCTGGGCCAGATTCAAGAAGGCGATCTTAGTCTCAGTCGCCACACAACCATTGAATTACCCCGCCACAGACGATCCACATGGACCCTTTAGAACCACTGGCTTGTAGAGGACACAGCCGGACGATCCGGGTGCCAATTGGCCTACACCATGTGGAATGACATCGGGTCCGTGTAGGTGCAACTTCTTAAGCCAATGTCACTGCCAGCTGTAGGTGTATGGTGTAGGCTGATGTCACTTCACCGGAAGTGTAGTGTAGGCCAATCGTTTTCCATGTGAGTGACGGTCCGGTTGTTGTAGGTCAACTTCAACCAAGCCAATCGTCTTGGGTTCGAATCTCCTAACCGATCCCAACCGTGGTCCGGGACCGGTTCGCTGGTCGAGATCTGTAGATTCAGCTTGTGAAAGAACCCGACGGCTCAGAGCCGGTCGACAGGAACGGACCAACACTGGACTTCTTGATGTCTTGCAGAGTCAGATGTGGGCTCCGTGATCCCATGAATGCTCCATGTCCTCAGGTTGGTGACCACACCCCTGGCACCTGGCACCCGAGAGCCCACCTACGTGAAGAGGGATGTGGGCCAGGAGCCCTAAGGGCTCAAGAAGTGTTCCAAAACGGGATGTTCCGTGATTTTCCTTGGATGAATCGGATGAACAACAACACATCTTCAGAATTTGTGAGACAACGCCTTGCAATGGTCCAAAAAGGAACCTTATCAACCTGCTTAGCTCTGATTTCAAGTCTTACATTGATTGTTTTGAGTCATCCCTTTTGGGCCGTTTGCCTCCGGCCCGGGCTCAAAACCCACAAAAATAGGACCCTAAATGGCACAAATCTACCAGGGTTCACCTAGAGCTCTGTGTTCTTGTTGGCTTCAGGGGGAGGACTCAAACACAACATTGACCAACGCGAAGCGACAGCTTTGGGATTGGTGGGAGTCAGCCCGCCAGTGAATCTGACAGTCGCTAAAGCTTGCAGCCACTTGGTGGACTGCAAGAAGTTTTTGATACTCTTCGAGTGTGTCGCGCCGACGTCCGACGGCGACATGAGGTGCTTGAGGGGGAGCCAATGAGGAAGCAGAAACACCACGAGACCGTGGCACTGGCACTGGAGAGACCCATCCCTGAGGTGAAGATGGCTGAAGATGGCTCATGTGGCCAAGTGGAGCCACAACTGGCATCCATGAGACGCTGAGGGGTCGAAGATGGTCGAAGGATCTGTTGAGAGTTCTCCCTCCCTGGCTCACCTCTCAAGGACTCGAGGAGGTTGAGACAGGTGACCCCTGTGACAATTTTAGCTTTGTAAAGACTGAAGTCTTCCTTGGGTTCAGTGGATGACTTCCCAGTTTTTTCTTGGAATGAATGGACCCGTCTGAAAACCTCCAAAACCTAGGCCTTCATTCTACCGAGCTAGCGGCAAGTCTCACAAGGAGGCTTGGGCCTTGGCATAGGAGCCCAAGACTTGCGCTCTCCTTAGTGGGGAAGTTCCAGATCCCCACCCAAACTTGCCCAAAACGAGCCAGTCCTTCAATGGTTCTGAGGGTTTCTGGCCCCAAGAAAGTGGAATTGGTCAATCACTAGCAGTATGCCATGTCATACAAATACAAATATCAAGGGCAAACTTTGCGGACTAAATGAATGAGAGAAAATGCGAGAAAAAGGGTCAAAGTATGAAAGTATGCCACCAAAGTCATTACAAAGCCAGCCCCACCTACAACAGAAAGCTGACTCGATCTGGGTCAAGTAGCAATGTCCCTGTAGATCACACCGTGAATGCTTGCAAATGGATGCTTGTCCCACAAACTCTGGTAGGTTACCCGATCTTTACATGAAGGTTAGCGACGGAACCGGGTCAAAAAACACCTTCTATCATCTCTCACTAAGGATCACTAAGGACTAACATCCTCAACAAACTCAAAGCCCTGCCAAACATGTTTCTCCCAGTCTCAATGACATCATCTGCGTCTTCTTCTTCCCGTGCACCTCGTCCTTCTGATCCTCACCTGAGTTGTGTTTGTTTTTTTTTGGGTGGTGGGGCTTATACACTGGGTCTGTACCTACGCGGGTGCCTACGCCTGGGCTCCCCTCTCAAGCAAATGCCTACGCGAGAGGTTCTCTTTGTTAGGTACCTACGCGGATGCCTACGCAGGGTACTGTCACCAACTTTAGTCACATCAGGTGATTCGAAAAGAGCTATATACACAGTAATCAGCAAGTAGTGGCCCGATGCGACCGGGTCATATCAGGTTCCTGTTTACAAGGCATTTACAGCTTTGCCACCGATGGCCAAATAGATTCTGTATCAAGCCAATCCAAATACAGTGTGGAAGCAGCAGCGCACAATGCACACAACAAGCAGCAAACAATCAGCAGAAAACAAGAGGCAGCAGCAGCAGCAGCCAAGCAACAGCAACAGCAGCAGCCAAGCAGTAGCAGCAGCCAATAGCTTCTTGCCTACGCGCTGCTTCCGCGAGCGCCTACGCGGGGCCTACGCGAAAATAGGTCCATCGATTATGATACCAACAGGGTGTGCACACTTGTGGCTCAAGAGCCGGTGTGCCAGACCAAGCACGATCAAGTTTTTGACCTCAAAAACCTGTGTGACGCCCCCATAGCTTCGACAAACAAACTTCAAACATCCACTGTAGCCATGCCATTACAATTCATTTTCCTTCCCATACTGGAATTTGCAAGCAAGTGGCAAGTTAAACAACTACAAGCCAACATTATCTTTCCTCAAGACCCTTGCACAATGTCTAAAGAAAACTCATGTTTTCATGAAAAGTGTGCCTACACAAGACTGCCTACGCAAGTCTTTCAACACCCACCTACGCAAAATGCTTACACGACGCCTACGCCCCAAGCAGAACAGCCTCCGCAACTTCTCAACAGGTCCCTTTTTGTATAAACCCAGACGCTCCATGTATGCCATATATGCCTACATTGGGGTGGTTTGAGGGGTCAATGTAGGCATATATGGCATACATGGAGAGTCTGGGAAAGGCAATCATTTGCAAAAATAACGTGGCTCACCTGCTGTGCTTTCCCCTTCGCCTCTCGGCTGCACCAGCAGCACGGCACCATCGTTCTGGTGCCCCTCGTAGTCGCGCGCCGAGAAGACGCGCACCAGCCGTTCGTCGTGCATTAGGTCGAAGCCCAGCCTCGCGGAGGAACGGCCAAGATGGCTGGGAGTGGCACCCGGGTGGTCGCCGCCTGGGGAACTGGTTTGATTCGACCCGCGGCTACATGTTCAGCTGTTAGTGTTGAACACCCGTTTTTTCGTTCCCTGAAGAGGGCTCCCACTTGGTCGCTGGTGTGTGGCGGGGTTTGAGCCCCCACACCCAGGTGGTCGTCCTGTGCGAAGTCCTTTCTGAGCCGAACAGGGTCGATGCAGCAAGTGTTTATGCGTTTAGCACTGGGGAGATCAATCAAGTTGTGTGTGGAGCGTGGAGGGAAAAAGGAATCTCGAGAAGAGATGAGATGGTTGAGTCAAAACCAGGATCTCTTGCAAAAGATCACATTGTGCAAGCCCGATGCCGCTGCGCACCCCATATCACCCCTTGAATACCTGGTACTGACCGGAAGGCCCACCAGGCTCAGCTCATGTCGCTGCGCATTCTCCGATCCATCGGTCCTTTTTTGGGTTCATCCCATTCAGCTCCATGGGACTGCCAGGTACGCCTGCCGCCCCAGAGGTCGACCCCAGGGCGGCCGTTCTCGGCATCTATGGCAGTCCCATGAATTAGTCGCGTCTGGGATAGGGATCCCCAGTGGAATGGCACCGAAACCCTTTCAGGACTCAGAGGGCTTCGCGTGCCGCCGCGTGCCGTGCGCCCTTCGTGCCGGTCATCGTCCGTGCCCCGTTGTTCATGCGACGGGCGGCCCATTCCGTTTACTCTGGTGGCTGCGCACCACCATGGCCAAGCCGTTTCGAGCTAACCAGGTCCTGAGTGAGAGTGGCCACGGTGGTCGAAGGGGTGTGGTGAAGACACGCGAAGTGGAGGTGCCGTGACTGCCGTGACCCGTCGATCACCCACATCACCCCCACATCTAAGGGAGGGAAATGGTGCTGGTGCTGTCATATTATCATATACTGCTTGGCATGGTTGGAAAAAAGGAGGCACTCCCAGAAATAACCAAGTAATGGAAGAGTAACATGACCCCTTGGATGACCATTTTCATCTATAGGAACAGAAACCTATAGAAAACGTCAGGGAGAACATATACTGTACCCAAACACTCCATGTGTGCCATATATGCCTACATTGGGGTGGTTTTGGGGGGTCAATGGAGTGGCAGTCCCATGGAGTGTCTGGGGTATATCATTGCCCGCCAGACTTCCCGAGAGGTGCCGGAGTTCTGCAAGTGGCGCAACTCCTGAAGGTGTGCAGCTGCTTCTGCCATCCGGAAAAGACTTCTCAATGGGTACAACCACAGCGAGCTCCAGATTCACACACCCTGAAGAACACACCATATGGAGGCGGAACACCTCCGTGTTGCGGAATCACCCCAACAATGCTCTATTCTAAGAAGCCATTAGATGACCTGTGCAACCTCTGCACACAGGCGTCTCCACCCGTGCAAAAACTCTATTTTAAGAAGCCATTCTTTTCTGGATCCATTTCCGTTGGGGAGCCGAATTCCGAGCCACCGACCAGGGCTGCCAGGTCTCTTGGTCACGTCCCAGCCAAACAGCCATGCCTTCTCGTTGCGGGGCGACTCGTGCACGCCAAAGACAGGACCTGAAACGCTTCACGGTCATGGATGGCGCGCGGTCATGGTAGGGAGCACTCAACTCGATGACGCATGATGACGCATGAGGGAATCGCAATGAAATGCATATCTATCTCCCCTTGCTTGAAGGCCTGTGATGGCCTGTGGGCATTCGTCTGCACCCCCAAACCCGTGTGAGTTGAACGGTCATGGCCAGCCGACTCGACTGCGCCCGCTTGGCTCGTTTCGTGGTAGCGCTCGTCGGCTCGTCGTTGAGTCAGCGATAAAATCAGTTGACCGCAAATCATTCGAATCACGCGTCTTAAGATCTCCGATGTTGACATGTTCTGTTGACATGTTTTGTGACAGACCACCTCAACTGCTCCTCATGTGTTGTTGGCATGTTCTACATCAATCAATGTTGATGACATGTTCTGTGACAGATTTGATCCATCCACACCTAATTCTTCCTCCTCAAACTGCTCCTCTCGATCATCCTCGATGGGATCCGACCACAAGATGTTGTGAACCCAGCCTCGGTTCAGAACTGCATCACAGGTGAGGAGTGCATTGCAGATATATGGATCCTACCTAGAACATCCTAGAACCATCTTTCAACCCCTTTGTCTTGGAAGTTTGGCAATATCTTCAATCATATGTTGGTTGATGTTGGTTGCCACGTCCCCAAAACAATGGAAGGTCAACTTGAGTCTCGGACACACTAACAATGGAATCGTCGTCGATGAGGTCCGTGACTCCTGTGTCTGCCATGTCTGCCTCCAATGTTCCTCTTGTCACCGGTCAACCTAGGTGAAACCTACCATGTCCTCCAACAGGTCACCACCTGCCACTTTGAAGTCTGCAAAAGTCACCAGCCATTTCGGAGACCTGTAGAGCCTGTAGAGTCAGGTGCTGGTATGTAATAGGCTGTGGCGGCTGTGGTCTTCGCCTGTGAGTGAAGAGGATGGGCCTGAACCAACTCCTGAGTTCAAGTGAAGAGGATGGGTCTCTATGGTCTTCTCCCCATCGACCGAACCCATCGACCGAACCGGTCGTTCGGAATGACCTGTCTACCCCAGCCGCCAGCCTCATCCTGTCTGCGTCTGACTTGGGCGAATCGGATGTCTTACAACTCCACAGGCTGTAACACCATGAGGAACAAATCCGCTGGATCCTCCCAAGCGGAGGAACCTCACCTTCCTCATATTGGTTCCACCTCCTCAAACCCAGCCTGGCCGCCCGGCCGCCTCTCCGAAGCCCCGCTCCGAAGCCGAGGGACGTAGCTCGTCCAGATCGCTGGGCCCTAAAGGCCGCCGCACACGGCGCAGGTCGTTGAGGTCCCAACGGCCATCGCCCAAGCCGCCATGGACGCAGAGGATTTGTCCACCGACCTCGGGGGTGACACGACGTCGGAGGAGGAGTTGGGGGTCTGGGTCACTGCAGGTCTGCCTTGCACTAGATAGGCTATATATACATAGATGTCTGCTTGTTTCCGTGTGCTGTTCCATCTGCCTGTGGTCTCGGTTCTCCAAATTCCTGTTTCTTCCATGTGCGCTTGCATGGAAACGACCTGGGTGCAGTGGATAGAATCCTGAATGTACCATACTGGTTGTGCGGGATGAGGCGATGAAATCGCCAACTACGGTGTCCAAGGAACGCATTACGGCTGTACAGCACACGAACTACGGCTTCCAACATGAGGTCAGAATGGGGATCCCCGGTGTCCAAGGTTTTTATGATATTCCATAATCCCATGGCAAACACTCCATGGGACTGCCATATATGCCTACATTGGGGTGGTTTGAGGGCTCAATGGAGCGGCATATATTCCATACATGGAGTGTCTGGGTAAGTCCTCTGATCTGGGACTTCGAGATGTTTCTCGCATGTAAGTAATTATTGAATTAAAATTAAAACCTTACACCAGGAGTCACAAAGGGGTGGTGCTTAGTCCCTAAGTGAGTGGATGTTCTGGGCACCCCTATCCTGCACCTTTTGTGCAGCTACAAAGGACTTTGAACCCCCGCCCCGACTCAATCGTGGTTGGAGTTTGATTTTGTCCACTTGCCGAAGCTCTTGGTTTCAACATTATTGGGAGAGCAGTGGCGGGGGATTTTATGCTGACAGGTTTGATATTGATTCGTCTGCCTATGGCACTGGCAGTGGCATTGCGTGAGAGAACGCTCTTGGGAGCCTCAAATTCTGGAGAGGTGTAGAACACTTGCACAACTCGCTAACTCGCTTCTCGATTGATATTTGATTCATGTCCATCGGCTTGCGGTTAAAAGAAATATATTACATAATAGTAACATATAACATGTATGCCTGTTCCACGCACGGGACCATTCTGTGGATTTGATTCACCATTCTGTGGGTTTGATTGAACGGAACACTTCACAATTGAATCTTATAATGAATCACACGTGTGCAGGATTTGGTCGACCACCCGTACGTTGCTGAAGATCAAGCCTGGATGAAACCGCTGCAGCCGTCACCCATGTGGTTTATACGTCAGACCTGGCTGCGGGGAAAGTGCTGATTCAACCCCCCTTATGCTGGTCAAGTCACAGAAAAGAATCAACACAACCCCATACATGATGCTGATCCATCATGTTCTCACACCCATTTCCGACCGTTTTCTTCGCGCCAAGCTTCTACACATGCCAAAGGCATCTGGTCAAAGGCGGTCTGAAAGAGATCATGCGTTCTTCTGCCGATGTTCTCCCCCAGCCGGTCCTGGCACTCCTCGAGAAAGCCATACTTCCTCGATGCGGCGCGATCGCGCGCGAGGAGAAGGGGTTGAAGGGAAGGCCTGACTGGTGGGTGTGTTCAACCCACCCGTCAAACATATGAGTCAGAGGGTCCTTCTTCATCCCAAGGTAAGGGTTGAAAATAAACATATCCGAAACCATCACCTAGTTGACCTTGGGTTTACCATGGTTTACCGCCTGGTGGGCGCGAGATCTCTGGGTCCTCGTGCGTCTTGCTTCACCTATGCCTATACGGCGAAGCAAACGGGTCTAGTCTACCTGTGACAGCGCCCCCTGCGAAGCCCCGAACTTCTCGGCGTCGTTCGTGTGAGAAGGTGAGCTTTTCGGACGGCATGTGAGAAGGCGCAGTGAGCCTTGCGGCATGAATTCGCGATCCACATACCAGCTGCTTCCGTTCGGGGTCACCAGCTGGGTATCTCCACCCACTACAGTGACTACAGGCTCTCCACGTTCGGGGCACCCCGACAGGAGGTCTACGCGCCGACCGGTGGTACCGGACCGGTGATGGAGGCTCCGACAGGTCTACGCGCCGACGGTCGGGTCTTTTTGGGTCCAATCACCATACCTCAGAGGGATCTCTGATCGGACGTACGAAGCAGGGTCGTGGCCTGTAGAGGAGTGGACCAAGGCCCGACGGCCCGAGGATGCAGCATGAGGTTCAGATTTTGGCTATCTAGATGTATCCCAGACACTCCATGCCATAGGACTGCCGATCAATTGGGGTGGTGCCAGGGGGGTCTTTCTGGGGCGGCAGTCCTATGGCATACATGGAGTGTGTATGGGTATTTTCACGAAGCAGCCAACCAATCTTCCACTCGATCTGCGCAGGCGCGCGACGAACAACCCAGACATGCGAAACTGGGCCAGTGCCCAGACACTCCATGTATGCCATATATGCCTACATTGACCCCTCAAACCACCCCAATGTAGGCATATATGGCATACATGGAGCGTCTGGGTGAGACATGTGGATCGCCACAACTGGTCGCCACGACTCGCCGCAGGTCACCGGTCCAAAGCTCCGTTTGACGCTGAAGTCGGCTGGAAGCGGAGGTCACGCCCGCCCGCTCGGAATGCCGAATGCCGGTCGACCAATGGGAGCTGCTTGAGACGTCGTTGTTGGTGACTTTGGTGGATCCGAAATCGCGCCAAGCGCGCCAAGCGTGGTGGTGCCCGGGGCGAAGCTGTGAACGAAGGAGCCAAGCCGAACGAGTGGGCCACTGAATCACTATGGGCCATCGATGTGAGAAAAAACACCACGAACGGGACCCCCGGACGCCTCTCCGTATCTCTCCGGATCTCTCCACCCCTCTCCACTCTTCTTTGAGCACCAGTGCATGTACTTCAAAGAGTGCCACCAATAGTACCACTGGTCATAGGTGGAAAAGAAGAACCCACTGAGGTCCTGGAACTTCCACTCCAAGCTGCTCGTTCATAGTCCGATCCTCATGGTTTCCCCGCACCAGCCACACGCGATTCGGCATCGAGACCTGGCAGATGTGAATGGCAAACCGGGTGCGGAAAACGTGGCGCATGGCTGAAAACGGTGGTGTTCAGTGATCCCTATATGGATTAGATGGGTATATATCATGGTATAATATATATATATATATATATCATATTCCCATGATGGTACAGGACCTGGATGATGGGTGGGGCCTGGTGGCTAGACGAGATCTCTCCAATAATGATCTGCTTGTTGACCGACGGATCTACAGGTTCAATGGGACAAACCAAACCTATATATATATATAGAGGTCAAGGATCTCATTTGGACTGGATGTGGTGTGGTCATAGATGAAACATGATGAAACATTGTGAAGTCAAGGAAAACAGCCTTGGACCAAGACCTGGCGAAGTCGGTCATGGTGGCATGGCTCGCACAGTGGAAGTCGGCCATGTCGACCGTCAGACTGAGGGATCAAAGGATTGGTTGATCTTTCCGCCGCAACAGCGGTAATCCAAGATCCGCAAGGCAATCTGCCTTGAAGAGAAGCGGACAAACATAAAGGTGATCCTCCCCAAACGGTTGGGGTTCTCTTGGAGCACGTGGGGTGGGACAGAATGACCAGCCATGCAGGTCTGCTGGTGGCTCCAGCTCTTGAGTCTTGAGGCCCTAGGAGTCCGCTTCAACATTTAGGACTTTAGGAGTCCCAGTGGCTTGGGGAATCGTTACCAGGCGGTCACATCGATGGCCAGCCTATGCCCCAGGGCGGCCCAACCAGCTTTCTTGATGGAATCATCACGAACCCCAAGCCCAAGAACCACCACCACACTAAAAACCACCCCCCAAGCCAAATACATCAACATACATCAACAACCACACACACATATCCAACAAAACAATAACACGTGTCCCCAAAAAGCATTTAAAAAAAACAACAAACATAAAGCATCTGTCATATGTTCGCTCCTTTTCTTCGCCCCCCCCCGAACCGCGGCCCGGCACGCGGCGACGCGGGTCTCCTTCAGCGCCATCAAGAGCCCCAAGACTTCCAGGCTGTGAGCGCCTCGATCCTGAGGACTGGCATGGGTGTCGCATGGCCCAGCACTACGGTCCAACACAAAGCCCTCAGGGGCTCCCAGGGCCGTGGGGGAGAAGGTGTGACTGGGGTGCGGTTTGGGTGGTCCAAACACCCTGTGAGGGATGTACTTGGAGCCCTAGGGGTGTGATCCATGTTTCTTCGGGCATGGATTCGATCGACACATTTGGGTGGGTTTTCCGAAGAATCCGGAGATCTCTGCGAGGGCATTTCACTGGCTGCGGTTTCACCAGCTTCGGTTCTTCTCAAGTGAATCGTTCCTACTCTTTGAACACTGGATAACCTCCAACACCTTGCTTTTTGGGGGACCTGGGGACAACCACAAGGAACAAAAGAAAAGGATCTGCTCCGGTGGAAACAGGTCAAATCTTCCAGGGAAACTGAGGGACCAGCTCAGTTTCCAAGGGAAGTGGATCTTCTGAGCAAACGCGCCTGCTTCATTGCTTAGACTGGTACGAGTCTGTTCGTCGGCTACTGGGGGGAAAGCGCTTCGCCCCACTCTCTGGTGAGTCCTGTGTGGGTGGTAGAAGCCGAGGTCGGTGAGGTTGTTGGAGGTAACAATTGTGGGTCTCAAAGTGTCAGTATGTTAAACCCATTTAAGCCAAATGATTAAACTTGAATGATGTCGACCTTCAATTTAGAAGTATACCCCGAATAAAGCTAACCAAATCAAAAACAAAACTAATAATAATACCCTACCCTAAATAAAGCGCGGTGTTTTAAAGCACTAAACCATTGACCCCGATCAAGCTGCTTTATATTGATATGTAATATGCTGTTTCTATGCTAAAACAGTTGATACAAAAACAAGTGATTGATTACAGGATTCTTTAGACAAATGTATTATCGTTGTGTTTTAGTCTACATTAGCTTTTAACTTGTTGAAGATTAAAATCTATACTAAACGATGGTAAATCAACATCTACTTGAGATTCGAGAGAGGGGGGAGTTCCCCCTTTAATTCACAAGAGGTGGACTTTAAACATGTTGCCCAAAATGGAACGCAGCAAATGAACAAACACAAACCCGCACCACCCAGTTTAGGTGGTTCTGGGAACTTGACATATATCTATATAGTCGGTGTGTTCTTTAGCCACCTGAACTCTGTGGTGCTGGCGACACACTGAAGCTCGATCTCCGAGCGGCCACAAAATCCCCATTGAAGACATAAGACATCCCGCCCTCGCCCGCCGCATCACCGCCGGGAAAGCCGTAGGCTGCGAACAAGTAGAGCCTCCACTCCAGGCTGCAACAACTTCCCGATGACAGCTCCACCGCAAAATGTATTGCAATCAAACAACAACTGGACTTGCGGCCATCTAATGCCATCTAACATCATCATCTTTTTGGCTCCACAAACCTCCTCAAATGCGTCCCCAAATGGAAAAGCTCTCCCTACAGGTCCAAATGTTGGTCCAAAGACCCAGTAAAACCTGATCTTTTTCCTCATTAGTTTCTTTTGCATAACCAACACCAGCAAAATGAGGTCAGCTGTAAATAGGGTATTGATGTTTTCCATCTCTCTGCACGTTGAACATGTTTGAACCCTCCATGTGCTTCGAGAGACTCACCACCTACCCTCACCAGCGACTCGTCCCACAAGACGATGAAACGCCACGCTGGCGCGCAGGACGGAGACTTCGCCGCGACGCCGAGATGCGCCGAGTGCTGTGGCCAAGGAGCAAGTCGCGCAGCTGACCATGGAGGTCCCCGAAGATCCGACACGGCACCTGACGAACCGCTGCCGTTCCGAACGAACGACCAGACGACGAAGAAGCGAATTCGCGAGCGAGACTCGAACTGCCTGCGGTGGAGAGGGCGGACGGGTTTTGGTTTAGGCTGGTTTTGGAATGGGAGTGAATGAGTGGAGCGGGGTCCCATGGCATGAAGAGCTAGGCTTTCAGATGGGTCATGTTCATGGTCCCATGGGGTTAATAAGGTCTATAGTCTATATGAAGAAAAGCCTTGGATGGGTCACATGTTCATAGGGTAATAAAAAGGTTGTCTTTTGTGTGAGACCCTTTCCCATTGAGGACAGGGATCTCGGGACATGTGAGATGTTTGCGAGCGTCTATTCATAATATTCATAGACAAAAGAGGTGGTTCAGGCTGTCCGTCCATTGCCCAAACTGGTAGAAAACAAAGTTGTGAACCTGTCCTAAGAAGCTTCGTGGGTTGAAGATGAGACAACTGGGGCCAAATGAAGAGTTACCGTAGCATGGATGGGGCATGTTCATAACATGATTTTTATATACTAACGATATATTCCATACTTGGATGGTCTGCACCCTGCCATGAAGGGTCCAAGGATTCTCATAAGTTAGGGAGTGCTGACATCCAATGGACGAGAAAAAGCATCGGATGCCCATCCAAGAAACACTCCTCAAACGAGAAGGCTAAGACATACACTGAGACATACTTGTGACTCAAAACAACATGAAAGGTATAAACCCATGGGTCTGGGGTCTTTCCGCATTCTCGACCACATCTCTGGGTAGCAGCAGAAACACCCTCCCCTGGAGGCTAAAAGGGGTCACAACTCGTTGTCCTCGCCTGGGCCTCCGTCAAGACCGGCTGTAGAGCCAGGACCTTGGCACTGGCATCGGCCAGGATCATCAGCGTGTCCACCTGGAACCCGACAGGCTCACAGGTTGGTCGAAGGAGTGGAGAGGCCGGGGGGCCGAAAGTCACGGAAGGAAGAGTCCCTAGGGAGCCAGTCGTACCGAACCTCAGGTACGGTGATATGATAGGAGACATTGTTTGTATGTAGCTTTGGAGGGTCCAGTCGCACCGAACCTGAGAAGGTACTGGGATCCCTACTTGTAGGCTACGGCTACTTCTTATTGTTGTCCTTTCTCTTTGTTCCAAAGATGTGTGTTTTCTTTGATGCTATGAGGCATGGATGTCCATCGAACAAGTTCAAGCAGTACTTGGATGAGAGAAGGAACAACAAAAAGATGAAAACATCAAACACTAAGGTCGAGTAGTATGGTTGAGTGAGAGTCCTGATGGAGCTCTGAAACTGTTCTTTTTCGGGGAAAAGGGGTTTGAAAAGCCTAAGCCTAAGCCAGGCGGGTAGGTGAACCCCCACCAAAATCCATCCGACTGTGGAGCCCATGATCCATTCCCAAACCATCCCATATATTATATTAAGTCCAGATTCACCCCGTTTTCAACCACCCCATTCCTGTAGTACTGTATGTACAATCTGCCCCGTCGGCCCGTGAGCTTTTGACGAGTCGTCTGACGAAGCCCAGTCACGTACTCCGGGGTAAAGAGCTCCGACAAGGCCCCAGCGCGTTGACCGCTGCGCCAATCGGTGTGGTACATGTCGCCGTCCCTGGTGGCAGCGATTCTGCTTCCGCCAAGGGGGACGAGTCGAAGTGAGTGGGTCTCGGATCTAGACCTGGATCACTGGATCTTCAAACGGCCTCCAAAGAAGGTCTGCCAGGTGATTTGGCTCAGTGAGTATGGTCATTAAAGTCATCCAGAACAATAGGGAAGAACATGGGTTGCAAACAAACGTTTCATGCTCAAGCTCCGACGGGGAGTTGGCGGACGCCAAAAGCGGTGGGGCAACCGGCCTGTCACAAAACGCTTTGGGAATACACACCGTAAGACGCGGCGTTGGTTCTGCGCATTGGTTTGATATTAATGATGTATGTGCTTTTGAAGATCCAAGTGTAAGCATCCCGATATGCAGAAACAACCAAGGGAAACATGGATACAACATGAAACAAGAAACATTTGCCTGTGGGTCAAATCCATGACACCTTGCTTGACCCTACATGGTGCTAGGGGCTCCAGGCTCCAGGTTTTGACCTCAGTATCGAACAAACACGGCCATTTCGTTCCACCGGTTCGTCCATGTTCCATCCTGCTACAGCCTTGAACAACAGCATCGACCCCAGGCAATCGAGGAGGCTCATCAAGGAGCTCAAGGGTGTTCGTGTTCGTGTGCTCTTCTTTGGGCGAACCAGTGTGGTTCGTTTCAGAGTATATCGAACTTGAATCTCATGTACTGATCAAGATATATATCTATTAAATCTAGTCGGCCAATCCACGCATGGATTCTAAATGCATTTCACTCCCGCCCATCAACTCGACCCAGTTTCTTCGTGCCCCACAGCTGTGAACACGGTCCTCCCATGTCCTTCGGTCTGAGGAGCTCTTCCATGACCTGCACCGTCAATGAGGCCGCCTGGCTGACCACCTTCCGCGCCCGACTTTCAATCCAGCCTCCCACACGGCTGCTCTTCTCCAGCCTGGGGCGAGGGGGCGAGCTTCGCCGAGCACGGCCGATGTGGGCAGACGGCCAAAAACATAGACACTAGCACCTTCCAAGAGGTCTCCTCTGGTGGTTTTTGGAGACTTAAAAGGGGGTGGTGACCTGTTTGAGGGTGCTGGAACTAGGCCAATCTGGTTACATCTGGTTACTCTTGGACTTTCTTTAGCGGGCTCAAGTGGAAAGCGGAGGCACAAAAGCTGAGTAGATCCTATCTATCCAAAAGGGTCTCAACACATGATAGTACTCATACTCTGATAGTTCTAAAGCGTCTTTCTACTGCACACGTAAGTAAGCTACACAGCTACCGGGCCACCTGGCACCAGGACCGTCCACCATGCACGACCCAATCCACCGCATCGGCAGTCGCAGGTCGACACCATTTCGGAAACCCAGATGGTCAGGAGTCAGGACGCCTGTTCACCTCACCTTTTTCAGGGAGTGCAAGGAGTGCAATGAAGTTTTTTCGTACTGAAGCCACGATTCCTAAAGCTCCGAAGGCACATCACTATCCACTCGGAGTTTTCCATATGAGGCGTGTTTGTTCCACACAACTGTCAGTTTCTCTAGTGCATGAGAGTCCTGTCTTCCAGGCCGTAGTTGGTCGACCTTGCAAAACATAATCGCAGAATGTTGCCAGCAAATTCCGCAGAAACACGAACGGCTCGGCGATGCTCTTGGTCTTTGTTAAGGAACCGCGCAAAACATATACCCTAGAATGGGATTTGACCATAGGGAACATAACAATCAGGTCATCGAGTTTGTTCAACTGGCTACGAGTTGGGAACACTCTTAGGGCCAAGCTACCTGGCTTGCATGGCGCGCAAGACGAATATACTGCTCACGGTGTCCAGCGTGTGGGAGGAGAACCTCACAGACTTTGACTTGGATTTGCAGAAGGAGCCGGCCCAGAAGGAAAATATATTGCAGCCTGGAGCCCCAAACAACCAGAAAGAAGTGGATGTTTCCCCAGTCCCAACCATTTCCTATGTAACGGATTTCAAGCAAGCCATATTGGAACAACCATGTGTTTCTGGTTGGGACTGGAGGTCCTGGAGGGAAAGTAAACCAAAGAACACCCGAAGCAAACCCAAGCTGTGAGTGGAACATGGTGGGACGGAAGGACCTAGGGCCCTAGGGTTCGCATGAGTTCAACGAGGTCCGGTCTGATATCTGGGTCAGGGCGGCTGCCGGGTCGGTCGGAGAGAAGTGGTGGGTAGTTGACAACCCAACATGGCCCCAAATCGCTGGCCCCGGAGCCCTCAAGTTCGGATGCGAAACCTGGTTCTCAACAGGTGGACACCACCCAAGACAGCTTGCTGGGGTGGGTGCACTGAGTCCATTCATGTACAGTCATGCTCAAAATGCCTGGTTCACTCGACTGGAGAATTCCGTGGCGCGCCGACCAGCGCAAGAAGGAAGCTTGAACGTGATTAATTTGGGTGCCGCCAATGTGACTTCAACAAGAGGGCCCCCAAGATGTGAGCCCAAGACAACTCCGAAGATCCTGGTCAATCAGGTCCACTGACCCTCCAGCACTCCCCGAATCTTCCTTCTCCGTGTTCTTCGCCGCGGTGCATCAGTTTACCGGCGATGACCGCCCACCTGGTCAACACCTGGCAAAAATCGCTGCCAGAAAGAAGGCTCCAAAAGGTGCTTCAGTGCAATGATGACCTGTGTGGAACCATCAAACCAAATCTACAAGTCGTGCAATATGAATTCCACACTGTGCACTGGCATCCAACCTCGGCCCCATCCATTGCCCAGTTGGGACTCCACATCCGGGCGCGGCCTCCACCTCATTGCGAGCGCGCACCTTGGGAGTGGCGCCACTGGCGCCAGGCTCAGGCAGATCGCTGCTCCGTGGCCGGTGGTGCTGCACTTCGTTGATCATGGGCATCACCTGGTGTCAAAAAGCAGCGGGCGGAGCAATCATGTTTGCGCCAGGCTGTTTGGGGTGAGATGGAGTCGCAGGTCATGAAGAGATTCACCAGCTTTTCAGAACATGCTTTCCTCTTGCAGGATCAGTTTGCACGGCTGATTCACCAGCTCACTAACATGAACAAATAAACACTAAAAACGATCGCAAAGGAGTGGAACAACTCGCCTCATTAAACCTCCATTTGGGGCGAGATCCAAACACGCAACTCAGCAATTCCGAGTTGGATGCCATCCATGGAGGAAGTGAGGGCACACTGGAAGGGTCGAACAAACCCTGCATGGAACTCTGCAGTCTTCCTGCTTCGCTTCATCCCCCTCTGTTCGCACCTGCGCACGCTTCTGCAAGGGGTGGTAGTAGTCGAAGTCGGCATCCATCACCACTGCCCTCCCTTTGTCCAACTCCGGCTTCTCAGGGAAGCCGAAGTCAGGGAACCGCACCGAGCTGCGGCCAGGGCGGCCAGGCGGCGGGAGCACCGTCTCCACCAGCTCCTGGCGCGGTGGAACGAGCGGATTCGCGTGTGAAGAGGAACAAAACCCAGACACGACCTGTCTGCGACTGCCATAGGACTGCCGCCCCAGAAAGACCCCCCCAAACACCACCCCAATTGATCGGCATAGATGGCAGCCCCATGGCCCATTAGTATTAATTATAGTCGTGTTCAGCTGGGAAAGAATCGCTTCAATGGCCACTTCCGACCGTTTGTGTTCGCCGTTCGCTACAACTTCCATCCGCAAGCCGCTGGCGCAAGCCGAAGCAGCACCCGCCGCCCGAGGTGTCCGACGTGCCTGTTTGTCCATTGGTGGCCCCGGCCCAGAAGGCCTGTCTAGTACACCTGTTGGGTTTGTTTGGATACATCATTTACCAAACGCTGGACCCTCCTAAGTACGGGCCGGACCCGAATCCTCTGGAGAGGTCCGGACCCGAACCAATCCGGGTTTGGTTCGGGACCAGTCGGGCGTCGCTTCACGGAGCGTCTGGGAATTGACCCGTTTCGTGATCGGGATCTTCCCCAACCGATCCGATCGGTGCGCCCGGGGGTGGAGTCGGAACTTTGCCCCCTCCGACCGAGCTGCCCAAATTCTACATACTGTAAATGGCTCTGAGTCAAAACCCCCCTTTGAATCCATGGTAGGTTGACATCCCTTACACTCCCTGGAACTAACACGGAAGTTGAACAAACGACACCTGTTTGGTCTTCGGAAGATGGTCTTCCAATAGGCCATGCCATCCACTTCCACATTAGTTCCAGGCTATAGCGGCTATAGTGTGTATATACCTTCAACTTCCATCTCCTGCAAAAAGTACGGACATGTGCTGATAACCTGGCTTTCATTGCCAAACGAATTGAAAACCTGGTTTTCTCTATATATATAGAGAGAGAGAGAGAGAAATCACCGATGCCCAGTCCCTCAGCCACAAGGGTCGCCCCGAACACCTCGGACCTTTCACCTGCTTTCGTTGGCCCTGACAGCCCTTGCACCATCTTCCACTGGGGAAAGAAAGGAACAGACATCACATACCTCTTAAAGAGGTCTAAAGACCTGAAAGGAGACGGGTCAGCGATGATCGGACCTGGTCATGGGGCTCAGCCTCTTGGGGGATGCACTTCGGAAGGCCCTGGAAGTCCCCGAGGTCCGGCTTATCACGTGAAGAGCTGCTTCCACTTGACATACTACTACTCCAAAAACAAGGCTCCCACAAAATGTATCAAGCAGTTTGAGAGCCAGTGGGGATTTCCAGCAATTCCGTGGCCTGTGATCAATATATATCTTGATGTCCACCCGTGACACGACAGGGACCTTCATGCTCAGGCCGTGGAAAGAAGAGCCCACTTGTAGCCCTTAGGTGAGGGTTCGTGTCTCCGCAATTGGTAGCGGAGCCCAGGCCGTCCTGGGCTCCATAGCCATGTTTTGATCCTTGGTTTTGGAGTTTGACCCTCCGGCGAAGGTCCACACCCGTGACGCATGACGTCGACTTCGGTGGCGGCTGGGGAAGCCGCTTCGAACCGAGGGTTCTCAGGAGAGAACGAAGATGGGAGAGAGTATAGGCGATGGAAGACCTGGGTCCGCAATAAGCTGTTGACTTTGGACAAGCTCCCCGAGACCGCAAGGGGAGCATACGTTTACACTCTGCTATCTGGAAAGGCACTGGAAGCTGTTGAGCACCTTGAACCAGATGCGTATCAGAAGAAGGATGGTGACAAGGTGATCTTTGACCTCCTGGACAAACGATTTCCACAGCAGGAGGTTGTCGACGAGCTTGGCGAGATCTTGGGAGAAGTGTTCAACCTCCGTGGTCAGGAGGGAGAGAACATGAAACAATGGGCCGCACGAGCCTCAGAACTGTTCGATCGTTGTCATCGAAAGACTGGAGTACAGTTCCCCGATGAGGCCCGGGGATGGTTGCTCCTCCATCGTGGAGGTTTGACAGAGGAGCAGAAGGCGGTGGTGATTGCCCGAGCTCGAGGTGATCTGAAGCGAGAATCGGTGGCGGCCGCCCTTCGATCCTGCTACCCGGAATTGGTGATCAGCAAACGGCGAACAGCCGTGGCCCTTGCTGAGGAAGTCCCTGACGAGCTGGCCGATTTGCCGGAACAGTGGGAAGAAGAGTTCTCTGATGTTGAGCAACTGCTGGAAGACCATCAGGCCAGTCAGGACTGGGTGCAGGATTCCGAGAGTTTCAATGAAGCTGAGGTGGCAGAAGTTTTGGCCACTTCATGGAAAGAGCGCCGACAAGAGTTGAACCGCCTGCAGAAGACAAGGCAATTCCAGAAGTCCCGTGATGTCAAACGGGCCTTCAGAGTTGAGGTGGAGGAGATGAAGCGACACACTACGTGCAATCGCTGTGGCCGTCGAGGCCATTGGGCCCGAGAATGCAGGGCGAAGGACACCCGCAAGGGTTCTGGGAAAGCAGCTGAAAAGGGTAATGGCGCTTCCAGTTCTGCGCCTACAGGTGCTGCGACAGTTGAGGAGATTGACTTTGTGGCCTCAGTGACGGCAACCCCCACACTGCTGGATCAGGAGGTGCGGAATCGTTTCCCGCGCTCCGACAAGGACATCCCGGTGATGGCGACGACCCCTGATGAAATCATGCTGGTCTCGTCTCCTGGGTACGGAGTGATCGATTCAGGCTGTGGACGGACAGTCATTGGCGCTACAACATTGTTGAGCTTTGAGCAGTTATGGCGACAACAAGGTTGGGTAGTGCCTCAACGCGTGTCGGAGCTTCATCAGTTTAAGTTTGGAAATGGTGACATTGAGACTTCACATTTTTCGGTTCAAATGCCGGTGACTCTGGCGAACCGGAAGGGAGTGATCCGGGCTGCAGTGATTAGAGGAGATGCCCCTCTTCTCCTCAGCCGAAGCGCCCTGAAGAGTCTTGGTGCCTCGCTTGATTTTCAACATGATTGCCTCCAAGTGTTTGGACAAACCATCCCCCTGAAGGTGAACGAAGCTGGTCAATATGTGGTGAATCTGATTTCCCCCAAAGAGTCCAAAGAATCCGAAGTGTCCGCAGCCTCCTTTTCGGAAGTCATGTCTCTGGTCCCGGCTGGAGATCCGGAAGAAACGGAGGATCCAGCTCCACCCACTGTGGACGATGCAGAAGCCTCGCTGGCAGAAGCTGCTGCCGAACCGATGAGATCGATTTGGACCCAGGAGAATTGCGATGTGTGTGTGACACCTTGGTTGTCAAAATCAGGCCCAGCCTGGAAGAAAGTCATTAGGAGAAGAGTTTTTGATCATGACACAAATCAACTACTTGATGATTCTCCCATAAATCCAGGGACTGCGCAACATAAGACTATGGTTCGTCTCAAGCATCGTGTACCCCATGTTCGCACTGAGTTTGAGTACCTAGGTGAGCCGATTCCCGATGAGGGTCTTTGGAGTCCAACCCCGCACCAGGTTCGACAGTTGGAAAGCCAGTTCAAGACCTGTCTTGCCGTCCATTCCGTTCATCCGCATGAGAAATGTCTTGTCATGGAAGTGTTTTCGCCGCCGAGATTCGCTCTGGAAGCAAACCAATGCAAGCGTCGTGCCCGATCGTATGACTTGATGAATGGATACGATTTCCGCCGAGCTTCGTGCAGGAAGTCAGTGGAGCAAGATCTACTGCAGGACCCACCGGAGCTGTTGATCCTGTGCCCTCCTTGCACACATGAAGGGGGGTGGTTCAATTTGAACAGTTCGCATTGGGATAGATTCACGGTCTTGAAACTCCAGGCCCAGAGTCGTAGCTATATCCGATGGTGCTGTAGGCTTTTCCGTATGGGGGTTCAGCTAGGTTGCCGAGTTGTGTTCGAGCATCCCACTGGAGCTAGAACTTGGAGTTATCCTGAGGTGCAATCGCTTTGTCGTCGGTTCACCACGGTAAAATTGCACATGTGCAGGTACGGCATGAAGTTGCCGAAGAGTGAGCGGTTCATCCGGAAGAGCACTCGTCTGCTCGTGTCCCATGCCGACATGGAAAGCCTAGGTCTTCGGTGCGATCACCAGGGAACCCATGCATGTCATGACACGATAGCAGGAGGTGCCCCAGGAGTACCTAGCATAAGTACCTTCGCTGGTGCCTATCCCAGGCCTTTCGTTCAAGCAGTTCTGAAAACAGTCAACCAGAGGAGATCTCATGTGGGAGGGGAACATGATCATGAAGCCGATGTCGGTCATCCAATCATGGTAGTAGAAGACCTGGTTCCCCCTGATCGCTGGACGGAGATCTTGGCCGCGAGCTCAGTGAGTGACAAATCTGACCGTGAACTGATTCCGGTTCTCGATAAGCTACATCGGAACTTGGGACATCCCCCAAACCATGATCTTGTTCGGATCCTGAAGCACGGTCAAGCAAGTGAGCAAGCACTCCGTTTGGCCAAAGAGTTTTCGTGCGACCTGTGCCGGAGTCAGCTCAAGCCGAAGATTCCACTGCCATCACAACCCAATCGGGTGTCAGAGTTCAATCAGCAAGTTGGTTTGGACGTGAAACACCTGACTGGATGGTTGCCCAATCAGAGAGTGAAAGCACTGAACATAGTCGACACAGCAAGTAGCTTTCAGCGGATCATCCCATTTTTCGAAACGGAAACATCTAGTGTGCTTCGAAAATTGTTCTCGGATTACTGGATCTCATGGGCAGGAACTCCAAAAGAAATAGTGCTTGATCCAGCCAGGACCAACTTGGGAGACCCAATGGTTATTCCGGCAGAGCTTGAGGGAACTCAAATTCGACCGATCGCCGCAGGTGCACACTGGCAACTAGGGAAGTGCGAAACACATGGGGGTTGGTTTAATCGGGTCCTTGAACGGTTGTTAGATGAGTTCTCACCGACCACTAAAGAACAATGGTTAGAGTGTGTCAGTCACTGTCACATCAAGAACCAGCAACTGCAGGTGCACGGATATTCACCACATCAGTTTGTGTTTGGCAAGAATCCTCACATACCACAAGACTTGCTGAGTGAACCCCTGCAAATTGTACCTGCCACCGCATCGTTGACCGATGAAGCTTTGGCCAAGTCTCAGGCCATGAGGGTCGCGGCTCGAGTTGCTTTGACCAAGATGCAAGATGATCGTGCCCTTCGGGTTGCCTTGTTAGCTCGACCCCGAAAGACGGTAGTGTTTAATCCTGGTGATCTTGTGGCATATTGGAGAAACCAAAAGTGGGTCCAAGGTCAATTGCACCAAGGAGGTCAATGGTATGGGACCGCGGTAGTGCTGGGTCAGGTCGGACGCAACTTGGTCATCGTGCATAGGCGTCAGATCATCCGGTGTGCTCCAGAGCAGGTTCGACATGCTACTAATGAAGAGAAGTGTCTCATCACGGCTCCCGGTGCCGAACTTCTTGGAATCAAAGATATGATTGAAAAAGGTAATCTCATGAGTAAACAATACATAGACCTGTTGCCCCAGTCATATCCTCCCCAGGAAGGAAATGTTGAGCCTCCGAGTCCTGCTAAGCAGGAGACTGTAGTAGCACCCCAGGATGTGTCAATGCCAGCCGATCTCGAACTCGCCGTGCCTGTGAAGACGCCCGAAATGGAAGTGAATCAGAAGGTCCAGACGGAGTCATCAACCGAACCACCGGGTGAAAGCAGTTCATCTGATCAGAAATCATCCACAGTGATCGGCACTAGAGCTCAAGGTGAGTCCGAGGCAGCAAGGGAACTGGAAGTTTCTGCGAAGTCCTCCTATGGACCTGTTCGTCGGAGAGTGGAAGGAAAAGACGGACCCATGACATTATGGCGCCCTCCTGCCATGCGGCAGGCAGACTTCGTAGATATCATGAAAGAAGTAGTACCTAAGTTGGTTGAAGATGCAAGCATGTCACAGCACAAAAGACCCGCATCTCCTTCCAACGAAGAGCCTCCGACGGCCAAGCCCCGAATGACCGAAAGCTTGAGTGTAGAAGACGTGACTGACCTGTTGAGCGCTCAGGAGGTTTCTTGGGAGTGTCTCATGTCGGAATACCTCAAGAAGAAAATGAGTAAAGAGATTCATCACAGTAATAATCCACCTGAGCTACAATGTAAAGTGCAGGAAGGCAAACGAACTGAATGGGAAACCATCCTGAACAAGCCAAATTCGGTGCGAGTGCATTACGGAGCTAAGGCTCGTGAGATCGAGAGAACTCAAGCCCACCGTTTCATTGGCAGCAGGTTCGTGTTGACTAGGAAACCACTCGAAGAGGGCCAGGATGTTGATCCGAATAATGTCGAGACCTTCTCAGTCAAGGGACGATGGTGTCTGCAGGGTCACTTGGACCCAGATCTCTCGCATAAGGCCGAGATGGGCCTGTTGAAATCTCCGACACTTAGTCAACTCGGAAGGACTTGCCTCATGCAAACGATTGCATCCATGCAATGGCAGTTGCAGCTAGGCGATATAAAAGGCGCATTCCTCGAGGCAGGTCCTCTGAATGATGCCTTTCGGCCGCTCTTCGCTCGACAGCCCCCAGGGGGCATCCCTGGCTTGCCAGCCGACGCTGTGATAGAAGTGCTGGGTAACGTCTACGGACAGAACGACGCCCCGGCGGCGTGGTTCAAGGAGTTCAGTTCGTTCCTCAAAGAAAACGGTTGGTATCAAAGCGTTCTAGATCCTTGCTTGTTCATGCTCCGGGATGGTCAAAACCATTTGGTTGGGGTAATGGGGGTGCACGTTGACGATACCGCCGTGGGCGGATCGGGGGACATGTTTAATCAATCCATCAAGAAACTCCGAACTAGATTTCCATACCGAAAGTGGCGGATTCAAACTGGAGAGTTCTGTGGTGCATGGTACCATCAACTGGATGACATGTCAATTCACATGGATATGAGTGCATTCGCTGGTAAAATACGCCCCATTAATGTTCCAAAGACTAGTAAGGCTGATGAACTGTTGTCTGACAGCCAGGTCAAGGTGTTGAGAGCGGTAAATGGAAGTCTTGGATGGCTGTCGTCTCAGTCACGACCGGATCTGTGCGTGCAAACCAGTCTTGCACAGCAAGCCTTTCCCAAGCCGAAGATCGAAGACTTTCGTATGGCAAATCAGGCTGTTCGCCGAGCAAAACAACATGATAAGCTTGGAATCACCTTCAAGGCAATATGCCCCAGTAACTTGACGTTGGTTTGTCATAGCGATGCTGCTTTTGCGAATAGAGGAAATCACACACAAGCTGGGTACATCATTGGTTTCACTGATAAGTCCTTGCAAGAAGGCCATGAATCCCCTTGGTGTCCAGCCTCATGGAAAAGCTTTAAATTGCAACGTGCAGTGAGCAGCACCATGTCAGCGGAAAGTCAAGCTTTGGCTATTGCCACTGGAACAACCGAGTGGATCTTGTTGTTGCTGGCTGAGATTTTTGATGGGCCACTTGACGTTCGAACATGCCGAGACGTCCTGAAAAGGCGCAGGCCTATTGTTGTGACGGATTGTAAAAGCCTGTATGATCATTTGCAATCTCCTTCTTCCCCCACGTCAATTGAGGACAGACGGACCAGTATCGATGTCGTGATCATCCGGGAAAGCTGTAGATCCATGTCCGCTCATATTCGATGGGTACCCACAAATCGCATGCTTGCCGACGCTCTTACTAAGAATGATGGTGACCCGGTTGACCTTCTGAGGTCATGCATGAAAAGATCCATGTACCAGATCTCCCCCGAAGAAACTGTGTTGAAGCATCAAGCACGTGAGAAGGAACATCGTAAACAGCTTCAACTCGCTCGATCTGGTAAGAGTGCCAACCACTCTCTCGAAGATGAGGGAAATGCCTGTCATGAAGCATCACTGTGAGCAGTGATTGAATGTGCATGGTTCTCGTGTTTAATTCACTTTTTGCTAGAGCTTGCCGGTGAAGCTCGTTCGATAGTGCCCATATACAGATGCGTATAATCTATGGGGTGATTGCACTGCAGCTGTTTTCTGGCTTGAAAGGAGCAAAAAGCCGCTCCTGTCACGATAGGTCCTTTCGAGATTTTGTTGGCAGTTTCCTCCTGGCCAAATGGCTGGTTCGTCGTCGCAATTGTCCGCAGCCGCTAAGGAATTGCTGGCTAAGGTGAAAGATGAAGGCTCAGTACATGAGCTGCTGAATGAGCTGATTCAATATGAGCATGGAGAGTTTGAGCTGGTGTCCGAATCCGGCTATCAGCATGGAGGGTCTATGAACGATTCATCCAAGCGCCGGTTGAACCCTTCTCCAAGCCGATCTCCGGAGCTTTCTCAGCTTCCTTTGGCAAAGGCCAAAGCCAAGTCATCCGGGGTGACTCGTCAGCTGGAGCTACCCCAGGGAGTGGTGTCCTTGCAGCATTGGGGCCAGACCCTCATTGAGTGCGGAAAGCTGTCCAAGCGTGGAATGAGCTATGAAGAGTTGGCCACATCCTCCGATACCGAGCTCATCAGCTACACTCGATGGTTGATCGGCCAAAAGGATCGCACGAATTTGTCAGCTCCGGTCAAAGACCTTGTGATGTATCTTTCAGCTCACGCTGAGGCATTCGAATCGGCTGAGGATCGCTTCCCAAACTCGACCGTGCCTCGCCGGTTCAAGTCCTGAAAGGCTGGTGACGTTGTGACGGCAGTGAGATGGCTGCCGAAAAGACTGCTCAGGAAGTTTCCAACCTTTGATGGCTATGATCCTTCGGATAAGGATGACGATCCATGGAGCTTCGTTGAATTTTAGAAGTTATAGCAGTCTTGATGTCCACCCGTGACACGACAGGGACCTTCATGCTCAGGCCGTGGAAAGAAGAGCCCACTTGTAGCCCTTAGGTGAGGGTTCGTGTCTCCGCAATATATATATATATATAATATATGTCCATATATAGTGTGCGTGGCCGAGCCTCTGTGTCTGCAGCCAAATGAAAGGGATCTGAAGGAGGCCTTGGTGCCAATACAAAGCTGCACAAACATCAAACAGATATGCAGGAGGAGATGCAAAGCCAGTTTTGCTTGGGACGACCACAGCGTCCGTTTACCATAGTCCACCCTGTTTGCGGTATTTGGATCAAAAATACTTCTCTTCAAAGGTCATCCTCAGGCGCAAATGCGCGATGGGTGTGGCACCTTCGTCACGTCAAAAACCCAGTCCTGACCCAGAAGAACTCGTTTGCGATGTCAACGACTGTCCATCAACCCTGCTTGGCACTGCGAATTGTCACCATTTGTAAATTGGATCCATTCACTTGCTTCATCGGAATGCTTGGAAAACAAGTACCCAAACGTCTCCCCCCAATTACTTGGAGTCCCCACATGGGGGCCCCGCCTGCGGTCTCTCCAACTTGGCATTGACAAAAGCCAAACATGGATTGATCGTCTGCATCAACCATGATGACGTGGGTCGTCTTGAACCTTGCAAGGTTCATAGAAATCCGAAGCTCCAAGCTGTGAGCCTCAAAAGAAAACACGCAGACCCGCCCACACCAACGAGTCGACGAGTAGCCTCTGAATGCCCTCATTCAGCATGAGCTCTTCCAAAGACCCGGTGGGAGATGCATCAAGATCACCAAAGAGGGGCACGATGTTCGTCCCTTCCTGGTGGGACCGGTCACCGCGGACGTCCGACATGCCTGATTCAGGTGGGGGATTGGTGGAAGGGATTGGACACACCTGGACCTTCAAGAGGTGTCCTATCTGGAGGTCCCGGATAGTGGGCTGGGGCGAAACCTGCCACGTGACCCCGACATGAAGCTGCTGGTCGCGTTTGGGACCCATGCGCCCCCAGGGAGCCGACGGGGGGGGGGTTCACCTCGGCAGGACAACGCCAGCACCTCCTGCTGGTTTCCTGCTGGGTTCCTGAAGCACCACTTCCAGGGCGTCCACCAGGGAAAATATGTCTTTGAGGTGTTTGTTGGATTTTGTTGGCAGGTGTTGGAAGGATGAGGCTTTTTGGGGTCCAAAGTAGTTCATGCTACAAAGCGAGGTGGTATGCCCACCGAACACGAGCAGCTCGTGTACCAACCAAATGGACCGTTTATGGGGCCCAGGAATGTTAAACACTTATCTATCTTACACTCCCGAAAACTAACATGGACCCGGGTCGAGACTTGCACCCTGAGTCCGACTGTTTTCCTATAGCTGCGCCAGTGGTTTTCATGGTTCCATGTTAGTTTTCAGCAGGGTAATTTTGGAAACTCCATGGCCCAGCACTGACACCACAAGTATTATTTGATAATAGCTTCCCTCCTTGGGGGACTAGGTGTTGCATGTTGAAGGGGTTGTCAGGTTAGCCATGCTTTGCAGCTTGGCCGGGCGCAAGCAACGCAAAGCAAACAAATGGTGTGAGCTTTCTCTTTTGAGGAGGTATGGCAAAGCCATCGAGTGCAGCTGGCTGTCAGGCACAGAACATGGAACAAGAACGGAACTAAGAGAATTATCTGACCAAGATCCAAGGACCTGTGTTATGTGCAGTGCGCCCTTGCGATTCGGTAGAGTTCTTAACCTTATGATGACTCTCATATCAAACACAGGAGTAGCAGAGTAGCACAATCAAGCTTTCCCCTAAGGGACACACATCCTCTGGCATCATTGCCTCTCGGGACGTGAATTGGAGAACCCAAAACTGTCAAAAAGGCAACCCATCTGCCTAGATGACTGCGGAGGCCAGCAAAACAATGACTCTCGGATTCCAAGATATCCAAGATCCCAATGTGCATGGAATTCACCAGTTTCAAGTGTACAGGTTTGCATAGGTTAACCATGGTTAACCGGTTAGTCCTTAGCCCACCGGCTACGCAAGAACATACATGCCATGAGGCCCTAGGCCACACCGGTCGGCCGGTCATGGCCCGTCTAATAACCCGACTCAATGCCCCAGTCGACCGCCCGCCTATTTAGCACAATCCTACCCAAATACCCCCCCCAACCGGGCCTCCTCAACACACCCTGAAAATCCAGTCGTACCTTCTCAGAAGGAGACTCGGAGACATGATCAATGTAATAGGTTTGGAGGGGTCCAGTCGCACCGAACCATGAGGTAATAAGGGTTCCTACCTGGATCCCATGTAACACACAACCCCGGACCTCCCCGGACCTCGGCTGAACCGTCCCCGGCGGCTCCACCGGTGTGGCTCCGAAACGACGTGGTCGCTGGCGACCGAGCGGCGCGGGAGTAGCTGATGCCGGGATCTGAGGTTTCGCAGCACCGGTGGCCTGTGGGGTCGGTGAAGCTGCTGAAGGGCCGGGGGAGTCGGTCCGTTTTGGGGTCCCGAGATGGGAAGAGAACACATATATTACGTGGGATGGGGGGAAGAACCTGAGGCTATTATACAGATCACTCAGGCTATTATAACTTAAAAACATATATCAAAATACATATCATCACTCAGGTTCTTATATTATGGGAGGAAAGAGGTGTGTGATGGTGTGTGTCTTCTTCTAGAAGCTTTCGGACAGGCTGGGGTCGGTCATCCACACTGGACGGCTCACAGTCTCACAGAATCTGAGAATGACATGAAGAACTGAAGAACCCAAGACATCCCAGACACGACCCATGAAGGTGCCATAGGACTGCCGAGAAACGGCCAGGGGTGGTGGGGTGGTTTGGGGGGTCTTTCTGGGGCGGCAGTCCTATGGCAGCCCCATGGAGTGTTTGGGCATTGAAACTGAGAAGGCGCCCTGTTAAAAGAATTAACGTTCCCAAACATCTGGGAAAGTAGACTTTCCTGTCTAGAATCCTGCATCCAAAGACATGTGAGAAGGAGAAAGTATACCTTCCGCGCTCATCCGCCAAGTCGCTGCCCACCCCCATGGCGCGCAACTCGGAGCTGCAAAGGAGCGCAGCAGCCGCGCGCCCTCGCGCCGGGCTGCATGGCTGGCCGCCCAATTGGCGGATCAGTCAGCTGGGTCAGACCGGATCAGGGAATAGTAGCTTGTGGAAGGCTTAGAACATCTAGGACTGGCTAGTATAGTCACTTTGACATAAATAGGTGGCAGTGTGGTACAACAACACCAGCAGTATTATAACATATTATATGTATGTGTTGACTTACTGTATGTTTTATTGGCTTCAAAAGGCATAATGGACATGTGGATGACTTGGCGGTGGTGCGTTCTGGGCACTGCGAAGTGCACCTCCTTCATGATTCGAGATTGCTGTCTAGAATCAGCAGTCTAAATAGGAATCTACGATGAGTCGGCAACATCTTCACCACGGTAGTTGTCTAATCTTGACCTGGTATTGAATCCTTTGAGCAAAGCAAATGGATTTAGTGATCCATGATGATCTGCTATCCCACAAAATGATTCTTTATGTCAATGACACCATGTGGACAATTTCTCAAGCCCGGGTGGTATCTGATTCTTGAAATGGAAGACTACTTGCAATGAGATTGGGTTTGGGTTTGTCCCTCGTCCGAGTCCGAGTGTTTCCGGCTGCTCTTGTGATTGTGCCCCTTCACAGAAATGGAACCATGTTGCCAATGAGGTGTTTACCTTTCAAGAGTTCATTGGCCCAAACATGTTGAAAGCCAGTCCAGTTCGTACGGAGTCTTTTTGGGGGTTAAGCATGGCTGGCTTTCCAGTTATTGCTATGATGAACACCGACTATAGCACCAGTTCTTGTTCATGACGTATGGGTTAAGTATTCAGTATGGGTTATATAAGTTACAGCAGCCATTGCTTTTCAATTGGGCCTGCCATTAACCAGCTCAAGGGAGGGCTCTACCGATCCGAATCCTACTCCCAGTCGGGAGCTTCAGGACTGAGGTCTGAATGCGTGAAGCAGTGCGTGGCGTAAGCAAGCGCCCAAGGCACCGGCCACAGCAATTAAAGTGTTCCGCAAGTGGCCCCAATCCAACCTCTTAATGATCTGTTTTGGTCCGTCCCGGTCCAAAACGACAGGGGAGAAAAAGCACCTCCGACGCTGGTCGCTCTACAAACGCCGGTCCATCCGTTGTGACATCAACGCCGGTCCATCCGTGGTGAAACGCACGTCTCCGTCCACTGGGCGTGCCCGGCGCGTCGTTGGGATAGAAGGGGGAGCCGATGAAGTCAGGAGACATCTGCAAGGACACCACATTCCTCGGCGTGGTGTATGAGGACTGCCGAGGACAGGCGTGGTGATCGAGCGGGCGCCCTTTTTGGGGGCTGTCTTATGGCTGGAGACGTTTTTGGTCCTTGGGACGATTGCTGCACGGCTTTCCACTTGCATATATGTCGCCGTGCAAGGACTTGTTGGAGTGGAAGGATGAGGCTTTGGGCTGCAAGTCCACACTATATGGGCATATGGGCTCAAGGGTTTGTCTTGCTGGGAGTCTTAGGAGAATGACCCTACAGGAGAAGGGCAATTCATGGACCCTTCATGGACACCATGCGTGTTGTGTAGAAGACAACGGTCGGACCCCAAGTGCTACCAAGTCCATGTGAGTTTTCAGGAGAGCTCCCTCCCTGAAACGACCTCCGGTTACGTGGAATACAGCCGGTTCGTAGAGGAGAACCGTCGTCCTTTCGGGGATTGTCTTCCCACTTCCATGTTGGAGGATATGATCTTGATCTCGAGTGGTACGGTTGTATTGCACTGAAACCTTTTTGTTCAAGTGAGGAATTACTTTTGCGCAACCGAATTTTCGGGTTATTGACCTGTACAGCTCTGTGCAGGGAAATCTTCAAACAACCAGTGCACTCCGTACGGAGGGGTCTCCAAGCGATGAGGATGCTTCTTCGCGATACTTACCAGCACCCACGTGGTAGCACATCCTACAACATCTGGTTCAATCGTCATGTTGAAGAAAAAACGGTTTCGTCCTCCCTCACTGTCCTCTGTTCTCACATCTCCCTCTCTCCCTCTCCCGGCTTTCAAACTTCAATTTGTCTGTTGTTCAATTGCTCTCAGGGGAAGTTTGCATCGCAGCCTGCACCTTGCTTTTCCTCATGACAGCTGGCTGCGCAAAACAAAAACTTCACCTTTGGTTCACGACCAATTTGAATGCTGACCAACAAAAAAAACCGGAGAGATCCCTGGAAAAGAAAGGTGAACCGAACGAACTCCACGTCTTCGAGTGGAAAGCCCTTTCCCCAGCTTCGTGACCTATGATATATTTGGCAATTCGAAATTGGGCATGCATTGGAATGGAGAAACACCTAAATACCTCTGGCAATAGCAAAACCAAACTAAATCCATTGGTTGGGTTATATATATAATATATATACATCTGGGGGGTCCCAGTGAGGTTCAAAACGAACCTTCGATAAGTGGCAAAACCGCAAAATTCCATTGGTTGGGAGGTCCCCCTATTCAAATACAGACCCATAGACCTATATCGACCGAAACCAAGCGTCTCCTTGGTGGCCTTGTAGCCTGTGGGTCCCAAAATGGCGCCGGACATCACCTCAGGAACGCCATCGCTGCAGGTTGGAGCTCCGGAGCTGCCTAAGACAGCCCACTCAGACACGACGCATGGGACTGCCATAGGACTGCCGCCCCAGAAAGACTCCCCTGGCACCACTACCCCAACTGATCGGCAGTCCTATGGCAGTCCCATGGAGTGACCGGGTCAGAACGGTTCATTTTTTTCATTCAAGGCTTTCGCTGTGGTTTAACCATGCCTACTGCTGCATCAACTTTTACATATATAGCAGGTCCTTGTCGCTCTTTATGATTCATGCTATTCCGCCGTGGTGTTTGGCGACCCGTGCAATGGATCAAATCTGTAGATTTAAATTTGTTTGCGCAGAATCATAGATAAAACTGTTTTCCATAAAAGTGACAAGAGGTTTGAATCTATTGAAAACAGTTTCACTTTGCAAGCGTGCTGATATTAGATCTATCGTCCCATGCCAGGGCTGGAAAAGGTGTGGACCACTTTGAATAAAGGATATCATTTTTTTTCAGTCAATTAATGTTTCGATGGGGGAACAGTTCAATGCATATGAGTTGTATGGCTCGCATTAGGTGGCGGGTAAACTAACATGAGTTCATATGAATTGCGTGTTTGGGAAACCATGAAATGCCCAGGGGCGGATTTACCCGGTCTAGGGGCGGATTTACCTGATCTAGGGGCAGACTTGCCCGGTCTAGTGAAATCATATGTTCCCAGACCACCATGAACATTTTCATCGGCTCATGTGACAAGATGAGACTAATTTATGTGAACTGCTGTTTTTTTGATGCAGCAGACAACCATTTCATATGAATTGTTTGATTTGGGACCAGGCCACCATGTTCTTGCTCAGCCAAACCTAATCATATGAATTTTGTGTTTTTTTTGTCATATGGTATGGTCACTTCATATGAATTCTGATTCTTGTTTGATTCACCAACACGCCATTTCATGGAATTGTTGACTGGTGGATTCAAGCCCACACCATGTAAAACGTTATGTATAGCGTCCTTCCATCAGAGGCAGCTATTAATCTAAGATTGAGAGTACCGTTTCATCATCATGGGGTCGGTTTAATTTTCGGACCTGCCTTCGCGTCTGGAAAGAAAATGTTCCAGTTCTACGTTGTAATGGGAGCGCTTGGGAGAAGGGCCGGTCCAAAAATTGATTACTAGAGATGCCTTGGACACTGCTGACAAAGAACTCCAACAACAGCAATATAAAGCAATATTTGAGGCCGTTCTTTGCGCCCCCCAAAAAATGAGTTTGCAAAACTCGTGCGCATGGTTCCTCTAGCTGCCCGCTTATAATAGCACGCTGTTCAAATTGAGGTAAGCACCGGTGCTGTTGATTAATTATGGATCTGAAACAATACAGGGTGTGGGCTCATGTGTTTTCCTTTTGGATACGCTGATTTTCAAAGTTGCCAAAACATGCCAAAACTGTGAGGGGCAGATTTGTCCCAACAGGCTGATCTCAAAGTGAGAGTCTTAAATTTAGTACATAGGACCAGGGTCTAAAATTTGTACCCGGTGGAGGTTACAGGTGGCTACGTGCCTTTCAATCACCCCCTCACGCACCCCCGCACCCCTTTCTCTCTTGACTTTCTTTCGTTTGTTCGGATTTGTTCGGTCTTTTATGCAGGCTTGTTAGGTTGCTGTTTGGGATCGTTTCGATCGACCCACACTCCCGACCAAACCCAGCCCACCTAGAACGTAACATTGTATCCCAGGGCTCGTCTCAAACGGTGTGTCAGTCTGGTGAATTATACAACAAGGGCGTGTCAGTGTGGCAAGCTGTGCAAAAAACCTCCTCCCAGTCTCTTGAAGACTAACGTAGACGTACAGCGTCATAAAAAATGCAATTCACCAAGACATGCAAATTCTGAGAGAAACATATGAGTATGTAGGCGGTGATGTCAAGAACTCTCCATGTTTCATTTCGTCCGCTGTCTTATCACATCAGCTTGTGCCCATAGCTTCGCCATGGACGTGTGAAACAAGCATGCAGAGCACATGGTGAATCGAGCACATGCATCAACATCCTTCCCATCAGCAGGTAGAGCGGCTGTACCACATAGTGGAAAGAAAAGGAAGGAAATCTGCGTGCGTAGGGCTTCTCATTGACGATGCTCTTGTTGGCGTCGCAAGAGCCAGAGGAGATCCTGATCGGTCAAAATCCCAGCTTTCTGCAAAAGTCTGCGACGTGTCCTCTCCTGCATCAGGAGTCAACACAACAGCAACAAGAAACCTGTAACCTTACACAAACGTGCTACACAACAAGACCAAAACCACGACAGCCCTCCTATCACACTCCCACTCCCGTCACAGTTTTTTTTCACAGGCCTCATGACGGATATTCTTCGTCAACTGCTTCACCCTCTGCTTCAATGTCTTGCGACTGTCTTTCAGAATTTCAGAACCTTGAGCTCATCACGGGGTGGTACAGCAACAGCGCCTCCAAAGCCTGTGCCTCCAACATCGACCCCACGGGCCCCAAGGACACTTTCTCCACCAAAGTTGGCGCCAACAGCGTTGGCCGACATGGCTACGTTTCCACGAAACCGAGACACGCAAGTTTGTCCGAACACTTCCCCAAACAGCTGCGTCACAGAAGACAAGCAGATGTATATAGTGAGGCAACATGAGAAAACCACCCATGACATTTGCACCTGGGAACCGCATGACGTATTCCCTTTCGAGTCTGGAATGCTTTGGGAAAAATACATCCAGACTCCGGGTGGCAGGAGCTTCTTCAAAACATGGCCAGGAAGGCACAACGTGAGAACTCCAACCGGTGTGAAGATTAAGAAGCGGCTCCGTCCGAGGGCGCAAACTATAACTGCCCACCTGAACCGAAACTTTTACCATGGTCATGGTTGTCCACTGAAAGTTTTCTAGGTTTACATGTGCGCAGTGAACGCACGAGCGCCTCTAGTAAAATTTGCGAAAGCCAGAGGGTTGGAAGCCAATACTTTTCTACAGGTGCGACGACGATGTTTTGTAAAATCACGAGCTTGCGCGCGTATTGCGCCACTCGCCGGTTCTTTGGGAAGACCAATTCCAAATCAGTAGCCTTAGGCTTGCCATGTGGAAAACCATCTTTCGGATGCAGTCGCGCTAGCCACCAGAAGCGTTGACGCAAATCTGCCTCTAAGTCTAAGTGTGAAACGCCAGCACCATTAAAGGCCCGCGCCCATTTTCTGGAAGCAAAGAACTCTTGGGGCGCTCGCGGCAGCAATGTGAGCTGCTCATGGCTGTTGATTCACAGTGCCGCCAAACTATATTCGCTCGCTCGCTCTGTGCTTAAACCACGAAAATGAAAATCAGTTTTCACTGAGGAACGAGAGGCTCAGTGTGTGATTGTATGACTGACTGAGTTCTTGATTTCCTGAATCCTGAAAGACTGAAACTATTTGTCTTTGAAAAGTTCGTTTTGACATGCCGTGAAAACCACAATCTTCCAACTCACATGACTCGCATGTTTTGGGTCGATTGCAGTAATTGGTAATTGGCTTTAGGCTTTCGGCTTTCGCTTTGGACTCTGGACGGCCGGAAGGAGTCCGAGACGAAAGCCCAGAAATTAAACAGAGATTGCGCCCATCGTGCAGTCTCCAAACAACAAATCTTTGGGAACTGGCGCCGCAGCCAGCCAAAGGCTTTAAAAGGTAAACTGTCAAAGCAAAAACATAGCAAAAAAGACTTGGGGTGTGCCACACACGCGCTGCAAGCTGCAGTGAGGTAGGTACAACAAAATGATGCACTCTTTTCATTTGTTCTGCTTCTTTTCCTTCTTCATCGATTCGGCCATCTTCAGCATCTCTGCGGTGTCAGTCAGAAACAAGTGCCGGGTCATCCAGTCCAAGCTATTGTAGTATTGCCAAAGCATCCTGAGTCGGAGTCTTCAAAACACTGAGCCAAACCCAAAGCGGGTAGAGGACATAGACATAAAGCAGAACTTCAAAACTTCAAACTTGACTTTAACATTTCCTCATGATTTAAGATGAATGAAGTACACCTCAAATGCCAACAAAGTTCTTTGGAAAATACACCAAAGTTCTTTGCCGTCCGTTGAAAGCTACCATCTGCGGCCAACCGCATCCTGTGTAGAGTGAACACGTAGATCGCCAGGTACAACACGTGAACTGTTTTGTATCACCGGCGCCTATGATGATTTTATTGTCCTTGTGTTTTCAGTAAGAAGTTTTTAAATTTAAAGATTGGTCATATAGATTCCATCAAAGAAGATGACATCAAAATTGCTATGATCAAACCCTGGTATTCTTAAAATATGTTATAGGTTGTTGTGTCACCTTCTATTTCTTGACTTAACCGGTTAAGAGGCACTACAAACAAAATTTGTTTGTGCACCCTATTAAAATACGGACCTATGTAACTCTTGCCCGATCCAGCAAATTTTGCTCTGATCATGCACGGGTTTTGTTTTCCAATTTGCTTACATATTCCGGGGGTGTCCCATTCATCCACCACCTGTATGGGTTCATTGTCTAGTTTTTGAATTTCAATTAAGTCATTATATCTAAATATGTACTTATTGGTTTGAAAAATGGTTGATTTGTTTGTCAGTCTCCACTTGCCTATGCCTTCTTCAAAGTGGGATATTCCAGTCTGATATGGCTTTATAAAATGATTTGGTTTGCCCATCACTCTGGTCAAATCGTTTTCATGGATCGTGAAGGCATCGCTGTCCACTGAATAGACCTTAATTTCATTTTCTGAAAGTTTCTTATGCTTCATACATTGAAAAAGTTATGATATTGAAGAAGGTGCTCTTTTACATTTCTAAGCCCATTGACTAATTCATTTCTATTGGTGGTGTTTAAGATGTAATGGGTATTGCATGATTTGTTTCTTCTTTTTCTATTTCTTGTTGTATGGCACAAATCCTTCCTCCAAACCCCCTCTGGTAATGGCAAGCCCCACTCAAAGTGTGAAAACGTAACCCTTCTGTGCGGTGTTGTGTGATTTTTCTAGCACTCCAAAGGTGATGTTTCCTATATTCTTTTTGTCATCGTTAGTAAGATCGGTTTCCCTTAGTTCATTAACAATCTGGTCATAGTTGACCTTATGAATGAATGAAGAAGTTTTATGGCCAACTATTTTTCATTGTTTGCTTCCCATAGTCTTCTTAAACACTTTCCATATATTAAGTGGTTACTTTGATAAAAACATTGTAGGACTATAGTCGCACCAGGTTATTTTGTTAAAAAACATTGATACAACAACACTGATAGAGATTGACAGGACTAAAGCCTTTACATGGGCATTTACACAGACTAAATTCCTACATGTTTTTTATGAGTTTGATAGTTGGAAACATTACAGGGATGACATGTACATTTGCAAATTATCTAGTTTTACATTGTATACAGTGGAAGTGAAGGCAACAAATGTTTTTCAATAAGAGGTATAACTTAATATATTGAAAGTGTTTAAGAAAACAATGGGAAGCAAACAAAGAAAATAACTTGTGATAAAACTCCTTCCTTCATTCATACGGTCAATTATGACCAGATTGTTAATGAACGCTAAAGATGACAAAAGGAAAATAGGACACATCACCTTTGGAATGGCAGAAAATTCACACAACACCGCACAGAAGATTGAGATGCTCACTGCACATCATTGGTTGCAGGGAAGTACGCGTACTGTACGCGTACAATGGTCAGACCAAGAAACCAAGAATCAAGATTGCACAGACCTATGAAAATGAATCTTGGTTTGGGGTGTGTCCTTTGAGACCCAGGAGGTCATCCACATTGACTGTCGAACCAAGATTCCTGACAAGAGCTGTGTGCAATCTTGGTTCTTGGTTTCTTGGTTTGACCATTGTACGCGTACAGTACGCGTACTTCCCTGCAACCAATGCTGTGCAGTGAGCTTCTTTGGTTTGACCATTGTACGCGTACAGTACGCGTACTTCCCTGCAACCAATGCTGTGCAGTGAGCTTCTCGACAGTTAGCATACAATAAGATATGTATATATACAAATGGCACTCCCGTTTCAACAAATTGATGGATGAACATCCACAACCGTGAAACAAGCAAAAATGGTAGATCATTGGGGGAGGTGTACCATATATATATATATATATATGCTACCACCCCCCCAAAAGTCCACATTTTTTCGGCTTGCACTGGTATTTACAGTGGTTTGATGATATTTTGGCATTCATTTTTTGGGGGTATATTTTGAGGTTTTTTTTGTCTGGTCTGTTGAATTGCATGTCACCATATTGTGCATTGGGCGATAGGAATCTTGAGATAAGTTGTTCATTTGGGAACTAGCAGCCAGAGTTTTGCAAAAGTTTGGTATTTGGATTTAACCTTATGATTTTGGAGGTGCCAAGAAGATTCCAGAATGCCTCTTTGTTGAATGTTTCCCACCAAGCAGAAGGGATCTTGGAGATATAGTTGTTCATGTGGGGCCTAGCGTGCCTTGAAGATGGGGGGAAGTTGCAGAAAGTTTTTTTGTTGAGTGATGCTGTGTGAAGATTTTCCAGCAACCTGGGATATGCATGGCAAGGGCCTTTTTGTTCAGCACAAATGCGGTCACGGCTGGGCAACAATTCCTGACATGTGGTCCTGCACGAGATCCCCGGTGCATTTCCACATATCAGACCCACGGTACCAGTACTCGTACTGGGCCGCCCGGATTTTGAAATGCAAACGCTTCAGGCCTGCACGGGAGTGGGTGCCTTTACACACATGCTCCTTGATAAACTTCCAACACCGGTCAATGTGTTGAGTGCCTGCCTTTACTTTAATTTTCTTGCCTCCTGGCAATTTATGCGTCACAACCTTGACAAACGTAGGCTTGGTCCAAACCCACTTGCCATTTTTCTTGACGCGCTTTTTCTTATGTACAACGCTATCATCAAGTACATCACGAAGCTTCAGCTTGTAGGCACGCGCAGAATCCGTGTGGAAGATGATGTTCTTGCCAGCCAAGTGCTTTCTACCACCATATTTGGCCATAGCATCATCTAGAAGACCGCTTCCAGACATGACGACGTTGCAGATCGAGGCGAGATACAGCAAGTTGCTACAACAGGCTGTGGACAAGCGGGATGCACAGGAAGGCTCATGGAAAGACCAGATATGGGACATGGCAAGAGACCCCGAAATGAAGTCAGTATCTACCAGCATGTATATACAGGCTTGAAGTCAAAACAAGAACTGGTCTCACGCAAAGAAGGCGGTCTATTTTTTACCCTCAGGAAGACAATGCAGCAGTGAAGACCTACAGACAGTGCCTCTCACTTTGCACCCTGCAACTGGGCTACCTGGGCGGACAAATGAGCAATCATGCGATCTTTCTGTTCAATCTCTGCCTTCTTCTCCTGCAACTGCTGCTCGATATCATCACAATGTTTTTCAAGCCTCTGCAGAGACTGACCAAGGTCATCAAAGTCAAAGGACATCTGATGCTTGAACTTTGGATGCTTGAAGACAGCTGCTTCGAGCCAGTCCCCTTGCATAGTCTCCCCTGAGACGGAATCCTCCTGGTTCGCATCGCCACCCTTGACTTCCACACACGCACCCACCTCATCCTCAACATCTTCCATCTCAGACTCCTCACCCTCAGACTCCTCACCCTTCACATCCTCATCATCAGCCACACCACCCTTGATCTCTGCATCCTCCGCCGTCCCAGTCCCCGAAGAATCGGAAGATGACTCCGAGGAAGACGTAGAAGAAGAGCCAGAATGATGTTGATTGCAGATGGCCTTAGGCATGCGATGCGGTCTATTTATGGGAGGTTGAGTGAAAACCATGCAAAGACGACAAAAACACTTTTTTAGATGAGTTGAGGTGCTTGTTGAGGTGTTTGTGGATGAACAGGAGGCAATGCAAGTGCTGATGCTTGTCCCCCTCCACAGCAGCGTTTCGGAGACGCCAAGATGCGGATGAGGGTGTCTTCAGCTTTTGGGTTCCATGCTCCCTTGAGGCCAGTAGGCTTCAAGTCGGCAGACCGCTGAATATTGTGAATCAAAGTTCCCAAAGTGGTTCTGTCCAACGGTTGCCGAGTGGGATGCACACCAATTTCTCCGGTGCTAATGCGATCCCACAAGGCTTTCATGTCGAGCAGGTATGTCACTGGGTCCTTCAAATTAAGGACCAGGTTCGCCTTGTCATTGGAGACCGTGACTTCCCCAGACACATGGAATGCCATGAAGCCGGTTTTTGGATGCAAAAATGCCTTTGAGATTAACCGGCTGCTTCAGAAACGGTGAAGACTTCAATACTTAGAGAATTCTCAGAAGTAAGAAGTAAGATTGCACAGAACTCTCCTAGAGAATCTTACTTCTTGCTTCTTACTTCTGAGAAAATTTTAAATATTTCAAAATTTTCAGGAATTCTCTAAGTACTGGAAAGTTTACGTCCGCCATTTCCGACTAGTGCTGAAATCTTAGGATTTTAGGATTATATATATACATATATGGTACCCCCACAATCCCTGCAAATACCAGTAAAATTTTAAAAAATATGGACATTTGGGGGGGGGGGTACCATATATATATATATATGTCGAAAGAGCGTCCTCTCTCGATATCCTAGTCTGAACCTGGGGCTTCGTTGGCTCACGCCAGGAACAGACCCGTGAGCCCCCTGCGAAACTACACACATGTCTCAGAGCTCCTTAGAGACAGGAGTTGACACACATATGTACACAAATATATATATATATAGACAGTATATCTTCATCTCTCAGACCACTCTTGGCCACCCTCTGAACTTGGATTTCTTGGAGGAACCGGAAAGAACATATCACCCGGAACAGGCATTTAACTCCCACAAACACCAACACATCACCCTCACCATCGCATGTGTCGACGCAAAGGCTGCCGAGGCGCAAAGACCCTGGGCCTCCCCGGCGCGGGCGTCAGGAAGCGCGCGGCGCGGAGCTCGGGGTTCCGGCGCCTCGGACCGGCGACCGGGGTTTCCGGCGGCTGAAGCGACGCTTCAAGCACATGGGTCTAGACAGGTGACTGTTCAAAGACATACAAGACATCATTTCAATGTGTTTGTCATGTGATGTATGTCATATATATACACCCAACACATGAAACAAACATAAGAGCAAACACTGGCAACCTTGCCTCACTGAAGTGGTGGGGACCTCGTGAGATGATGATGGTTAGATTGCAGGCCTTTCTCAAACATAGTGACAATCATTGATACTCGTTTATTGACTGTTGCTGCTGTTAGCAACAAATCTATCCATGGGAAGCATGGGTTTTAACAACAGCATGGGTTTACTGTTGCTGATGTTACAGCTCATGGGAAACAACAGCAAGATCGTGCTCCAAGGTTCCTTGCAAACTCTAAGGTTCCTGAACAGCTTTTCTTAATGTTGCCTGCATGAACCTGTGAACCTGGTGAGGTGAGGTTCATTGTTGCGCTTCGTGTTGCAAACGAAAGCCAAACATGTTGTTTTTGGACCTTCTGACAGCCTTCGGTCTAGCCGGTAGCCTTCGAAAGCCAAACACCCTCCATGCAAGAACGAGGATGCGCTCCAGAAAGAGAAAAATAAAAGAAAAACATGAGCATCAAACCCTAAAACACCATGATGATCCATTATGTGCACAAACATGCTTCTCATTCTGAAGAGTTCATTCAGGTCCGAACTTCCCAGAAAGATCCTGTTTCACGGACCTCCTGTTTAATTACCTCCAAGTAACAGTCCAGGTCATGCGGATGACGATGGGGAAAACAAAGCTACGACCCTGGACCCCCGGCCCCCCCCGGGCCCCGGCCGGGCCGCTGCGCCTGATGTCTTCCACGGCCCAATGGTCGGAGGCCATGTAGCTGTCCAGGTCATGTAGGCCAAAGGGTTCCAGGATGGCCTCCGGGTCATGTCCAGTAATGGAGGACGGACTAAAGGATAGGAATCATTTTGGATGCAATTTCTCCTTGAGAAACCCATTGGCTGAGGAAACAAACATAAAATATATATATAGTCGCGCTGGCTCATATCTGCTTGTGTTAATGTAAATTTCAATATGTTTCTTATCAATTTCTTATTGTCACTTTCATTGTGGGCTTTGCTTTCTTTGCTTTCGCCAGTCCTCAACCGTTGATGACGTTCGTTCAGTCTCCGTCAGTCCTCAACCCCGCCTTCGAGATCGTATTGACCCACAATTCCCTCAGGGGCCGGCATCACTGAGGTTTTTGAGCTGAGTAGAGGTTCAATGGAGTTTTTGCAGGTTCCGGAAAAGCCCTACGAAGAGGTGATGTTTGGATGGCATTCCTTCCAAAGTTCAGGGCATCAAAGCATGGTAAACCTTGATTGGCTCTTGCCAGGAGGATTGAAATACATGCCTTTCCGATTGAAAACAACACGTTTGCTCCGGCTTAGAAATAGTTGGGCAAAGTCAGCCAAAAATACATGAGGGTTTTCACTCGGGAAAAAAACACAACAACCCAGTCATAGGCCACTTCCTTCATGTTTTGAATCTGGGTCACTCAAGGTAAAGTCATCTTGCTGGAAAGCATCTGGAACTCGATGCCGTCACTGATCAACTTTCCTGCAATGGCCTGCAATCAGCATCTGAGATGACGCATGGCACACTGGGACTGAACTGAGTATAGTCTCAAGTAGGTAAGGATGTTGGAACAATGACGGAAAAACTATCGAGGACCTTTGTGAACCTGTAAAAAGAATCATATACAGTAAGTATAGAGAAGAACAAGGAAAACATATCCTCGTTACAACAATTAGCATGGTCATGGTGGGTGTGGCAATTTGTAGGAACATCGTCTCTATAGAATTGGGCGTACCACCATTGAAATACAAAATGGCATGCCTGGAACATGCGTTATCTATTTGACATAAATGTTATTCTTGTTCCACTGCCACACCCCCCATTTAGGGAAACATACAGTAATGAAAAAAGACATGCTACAGAATCAGTTGTCATTGTCAACGTGTCAAAAAAAGCGTATCATTGTACAACATATATTGAATATATTCTATTCCCTGCAACAGTGGATGATGATGGTTAGTGAAGGTCTTTTCTCTAAAATAGTGACAATTGTTTACCAGCCGGCTGTTACAGGTAATGGAGCACCCCCCCAAAAAAGAATATGTATCTTGGCAGGAAAACTAAACAAAAAACTCTCTACAAAGCATCATGAAGAACCAGTGTTGGAAAAAAACACTGTCTTACACATGTTCAATTCCAATCCTACATTAGGTCCACGCATAAAGGCGCAAGCAACATGTTACTGTACAAAACACATTTCTACAAACTCATCCTACAGTCACACAGCCACTCATTGATACGGAGTTCCAGTCACGCAGGGCTCAATATTAATATGGTTTCATTGATTCTCCATTGACTTCTTTCGTACAAACTTGATCAGAAACTACAACTGAAAACATGCTGTCACTCTCAGATTTTGCAATCACCAGGCTGGGAAACTGTCGTGTATCTCTGACATGTCACTCTCTGGTATTCAAACCCGCGCGTGAAAACGCAAACCTCTGAACAAACACCAGGCTCCTCCGGTATCCTCCGGTCATCTTGATGAAGCAACATGAAGAAACTGGATACTGTCGATGTAGTATTTGTATGAACCTGTTTCGGGTTGAGTATGTATCCAACCAAACCACAGAAAAATAAGAAAACAAAACAAACATGCTGAGTCAGCCCGACCTGAACAACATAAATCCCTGCTGACTTAGTATTGTAAAGATTTGTAAAGGACAAGTCCTACAAAATGTACGCATCCCAAAGTTGAACCTCTCTGATTTGGGGCATGGTGTTCATTCATCTACAAAATCATTAAGTCCCATTCAACTCTCTACAAAACGCTTTGCCACATGTATAAACTCTGATCTTACAAGTTACAAGCATAAAAAAAACATCATACTCAGTTGTATATTAACGTGCCACCAGCGGCTATGTCTCTGCAAAATGGTTCGACATGTTACATCATAATCCCTGAATTGTACTGAATTTCATCGAGGGGCGATGATACACCTGTAATGTTTTGGGAAGGCTCCAGTTCCACGGTCCGAGTCGGGAGATAAACCCTACAAAAGCATTGAATGCGTGTATATAAATAGTCTTAGCCGCGACCACAACCACCACCACAACCACCATAAGCGCCACAAGTACAGCTCGAAAGCGGCCCAGAACCTCGGACCAAAACCGCACCCAGCCCGTGTCGAGTTCCCGCGTTGGTTGGCGCTGCGCAGCAGTGAAGCGCGCCAGGTGTCGCCCAAGGCACTGAGGTGCCCACGGCGCCCACCGTGCCCAGAGCCGAGTTGGTCTTCTCTAAGAAGTCCATGGTGAGCTCTTCGGGCTGTGTGGCTTGGCCCAGCAAGTAACTCACCTCCGGTGCCGCGTGGAGTGGACGGAGTGGTGCCCGACGGCGAAGTGAGAAGAAGGCGGAGAAGGACGCCTTCTTCAGGCCCCGGGAGGCGGCGGGTTTGGAGAATGGAGGATCAGTCAACGGTGAAGTCATGGCTCAATGACCCAACAGAGGTTAAGTGACCTTATAGGACCCTACTGGGGTACCTATAGGATAGCCTATAGGGTTCTTCAACCTCTGCTGGACATCCCTTATCTCCCTGAGCCTGTTCTTTCGTCGCGCGTAGATGTGAAGGCTGGTTTTGTGCTTTCGCTCCCATCCCAAGGAGGCAAGAAAAACATCTATGAGGAATCCACACCGGGCAGTCCAGTCCAGTTTGATGTTTGATTCTGATATTATTATATATATACATCCCTAGGGATCCACATACCTTCTCAGAAGGTACTTGGGCCCTCCTGGCGCCTACATAAATAGTCTCCAATCACCGTACCTGAGGTTCGGCACGACTGGATGTCAATGTCTTTTTCAAAGCAAAGAATCCCATCACCCTCCTCTGGCACACATCGCGTTCGTGATCTAGTTCACCACCTACCGGTAGGCCGAAACAATCCTTATAGTAAGTCACCTATTTGATCCTATTTGTAGAAAGAGTTCATATAGTTCACATAGAGTTATTATAGAAACAATCCTTAGTAGTTCACCCCATGTTCTTCTTCATGCCAGTTCTCCTTTTCACACCGAACCGCACGGTTCCTGTCTGGCGCATTCTGGCGACCACGTGCTCCACCGCTGTTCATCCGATGTTCGTTCACCGCGCTCCGGCCTTCAGAGTGGAAAACATATAGACCGACCTCGCGGGCGGAAACCAACACGGCGCCGGGCTCCGAAAACGAGCGTTTTTTCAATCACCCAACAGCCCATGACGACTGACGTCGCGCCATGGCTGGAAACTGGAAAAACGAAGGTGTCAGAAATCGCTGAACAAAAGCATGTACAATCAAATCACTTACTTCAATGGTCACAAATCCCGTGTTCTTTTCCGAAAGGTGCAGAGTTGAACCTGCAAAACCCTTACAGGACAAAAAACAAACAGATCCAATTGACCCAGTTCTTAATATTGGTGACTCCATATTATGTGAAGGAAGGTATCACAAAACAACGTTTTCACCTTTCATGGCTTCATTATTTTTCATTCTCAGTTTCGACTGGGCCCGGAGGGTAGTGGCAATTGACAAGGGATGGACAGTGGCTGGCGGCCAGTGTTGAACACGCTCTTCCAACCACCGCCGGACACCGTGGAAATTGATATGTTTCCGAACAGAAACCAAAGCTGCCCACCATCTCTGGTTGCGTGATGTTGCGTGCCGAATCAAAAAGGCTGACACAATGACCGCGGGCCAAAACACAAAAAAAAGGGTGTCACAAAACAAGGATGACACAAAGTGGTCACACAGCCATCTGCGGTCTCTCCCGGGCAACGAATACGCAAGAATGAAGAACCAGCATCATTTCATCAAATCCAACTTGAAACGGACCACACCATGAACACAAATAGAACATAATAGAAATGGTCGCGCATTGGTCGAGAGCGCATCCATGACACGTGCACCAAAGGGATCTCGGACTAGCGGGCGGTCATGTGCACGTTATGATTGCAAACCATGTGCAAGACCTCCCACACACAAAATGGCGGCTGTTGACCTGGAGGCCTTCAACGCCACTTTGACCCACGTTGCGTGATATCATTGCAGGAAGCAATGTACAGGAAAAACATTGGAAACACCACAGTTATATAATTCCAACATCCTAAAATCAGAAGGTTCGCTGCTAAAGCAGAACGCAACTGACTGCCAGTTCAACCCTATCATGTTGTTTTTTGCTTCCGGAAACAACACAGGGGTCGGCTGAGTCGGTGGGGGAGGGCGATGACATGCAACGGCTCCACTGAACAGCTGCGGCCAACAGTGCTTGCCGCTCCAAACAGCAAGCAATCTGCAGAACTGCGTCGGGCCCCCGAAGAGATTCAAAAGTGTTTGGAACGGGGGTCACAATAACTTGCATATATATATTTATTTAGGCACGCTCTTCTAGTGCCCATGCACCGAGCCCAAGCACAACAACAAAAACTGCGCAACAAGCAAATCAAGGTAAGGTGACCAAAACAAGGTGGCCACAAAAAACCAGAAAACACGTATATAGGCGTAGCGGTGTAACCTTTTTGTTGGCTTGTACTTCTTGTTTCCGCTCCAGCTTACCACAATCTCTTTCGGACATGTCTTAACCGGAGGCCAACACACCAAGATGCATTCTGTCAACATGCGCGTGCTTTCACCCAGGCAGCCCAAACTGACGAGAAGGGAGCGACAGCATCAAAATGCATCAAATCATCAAACCCCACTGGGAAGGGAACACAGCATGCACGCGCATGCTAGGGCGCCAAGCGCGTCTCGTAAATCCAAGGGCTTAGCGCGTCTCATGTACATCATCTCGGCTGAGTCCATGCGGCCGTCTGATCTGCAAGCAGCTCTGCCCCCAAAAGGCCCCTGGGCTGACATCCTTACGTGACATCCTTCGAAGGAGGTACCATGCAAAAAGGGCTGCAGGCTGGCACGATTAAACGAACGAAATTGTGACTGTCCACTTGGGCGTTGCCTTGCGAAGCCGCCTGCCATTGGCAGTGGACGACTCGAATTGGCCCTGTTTGGCTCTGTTTTGCTGGGTTCCGGAGACCCCCAGTCTGGGTTGGGAGGGCGACGGACTGTCAAGCACCCAGCCTGCCAGCACTAGACACTATAGCACCCTCAAATCAATTGATAGGGCACGGACTCCAACCTAATGACAGAACACATGAACCAGCTGCACTTGACGAGCTGTCACGGCCTGTCTGGAAGCGGTGTTTTCAGTTGCATCCCTTAAGACTGACGCATGGTCAAGAGGTCAGCAGTCAGTCAGCCCGGCTGCTACATATGGGCCACATGGGTATCGACATGTATCGACATAGGACAAATAGAACTCCATAAACAAGCCCGACTGCCCGACTGAAGGGGCAACAAGAACGAGACATGGCAATTCATTCATTGGATCATTGAGAATCCCTTGCCCTTACTACTCTTCCATCCTGCTCTACTCACTTGATATCCAGGTCACCCGTATGCCATGGATAAAAAAAAAACACCTACACATCTCCGGTGCCTTCACAGTCGTGATAACATCACATCACCTTCACCTGATCAGGTGACTCCTGAGATCACTCCCACACTGCATGCATTCTGCGCCATGCCTGCCTTCTGCGCATGCCCTTCCGGTGGTTTCCCCAAGCGACCCTGGGCACCCTTCGGGACTCCGGGATCGGCCGGTGTACGTCTGAACCGCCGGGAGAGGTCACGGTGGTGCCCGAACCGAACGCAGCGAGAACATCGAAGCGAAGCGCGAGATCACCCGCCAATCCGTGGATTTCAACCGCAGGTCATGAGCAATGACTCCTCTTGCCAAACAGGAGGTTGTCTACTTCTATAGGTATATACCAGGAGTCATCGCCCAAACAAAGCATACTTGAGCCATCATGAGTCATCAGTCGATAGTCAAAACCTGTATGGGCCTATGGGACAATTTGCTAAAGAGAAACCCCGATAGTCTGTGGAACCCCTATAGTCGAAACCCCTATGAGTCATCAGTTGAAAGCTCCTACGGGACAAGTTGCATGAATTTGATGGGAAGAGTTCCACACTGTAGGAGCTCCCCAGCATTCACCCCCCCAGCATCAGTTCCAGCATTCACCCGCCAACACCCTGGATCACTGGCTGTACTAGCTGCTGCTCTGACGGGCTGAACAAGAACCCTCACAGAACGAGCAACATCAATCGAAACTGGTCCGCCACCCACCCCGGTTTCAAGTGGCAGCTTCCAGGTGTCTTTTGTAAACCATTGTAAACCACATGCCTCTCCTCTCTTCAACACTCCTGGGAAAGCTTTCTTGGGAGGCCTGCTTTCCTCTACCCGTGTGTTTCCATGTGTTTCCCATTCTTCACCCTACATCTTCCGAAGTTGTCCAACGCTCTGTTTAAACCCGCCCAGCTTGCCCAGCTTCATCCCAGTCCTACACCTACACCTTCTCATTAGCCACTAAAAAACAAAAAAAAACACACACACACACACACAAAACACAGGGAGAACACAGGCACCATTTGTGAAAACATGTTGAACACACAAGTACAACAGGCCACAAAAAATGCCAGGCCCCCCCATCATTGATGGGGTCTCCAGACTTCACACCCCCAGTTTCAGGGAGACCCCCTGACCGCTACCGGCCGGCCGCGGTCCGCACCAGTGACCCGCTCGGTCCGAGGCACGTGGCCCAGGAGCCACCGGAGACCGAGCTAATGGCGTCCACTCGCCTGGCCGTCGCGGCGGAGGCGCCATTGGAGCGGGAGAGCCCCCCGGTCGGAAACGACGGGCAGCCGGAGCCCCAAAATCGTCTGAAGGCGAGCTTTTTCCACCAAAACAGGTGGAATGGAGAGTTCGCCATGTCCAAATAAAACAAACCTTTTAAACAATAAAAACGTTTTCACCCTAACTGGGTCAGACTTTCAAACCAGGTCAGGTATCGACAGAAATGGGAATGGGCAGGGAATGGATGGGAAAGGGAAGCAGCCGCTTCAGCTGCAGCAGTGGGCGGCTCATTCAGCCTGGCACCGATGGCGCGTCAGTCGTGGCAATGGATTTACCGGCGTTATCGAAGAGAGCTAGAGACTTAGTAATATGTTTGGGATGACCCTTTCTTTATACTATCTAAAACCCTTCCAGGCCATGGAGATTGGTCTGGCGTTTGGATCTTAGATTTTTCTATATAAGGGTGGTGCAAGTCCCACACTTCTTTTTCGATCACCTCAAGGTGAGATGGAACTTCGAGGGATTGAAGACCCTGAAGTGGTTTGGCTGAGATCTCAAATCATGATAGCCAGAGGCAAGTTATTCGGCATCGAGGAGGGATAGACTTGATCTTAATGGCCACACACATTTCCTGCTAGAGAATTTGCTAGTCTCATCCCACAGTCTGCAGGAGTTGGAAATTTCAGGAATGGTCTTGGCTGATGAGACTGAGAACAAGCTGGAATCGCTGGAAGAGCAGAAGCGAGAACGTCTAGCCCCAGAGATCACCCCACCTCGGGAATTGGAGAATGAAGCCCCTGACACTCTTCCACTGGATATAGATCTCTTCCCCCAAGATCTTGAACCAGTCCCAAACTCACCGCCCAAGAAACTGCGGAGGATGAGCGCCACATTTTTCTCTGAAGATGTTTAGAGTATGGATTCAAATTAATAATTCAAAATAGTGCCAGTCTGGCTTCAGACTGGTAATTCACAGCCAAGTCAAAGCCCATACAGATTGGACTACCAATTTGCTCCGTGGACCAAAGTAAACAGAGCGGTTCAAACTGTGACTGATGCTTTAAACAATGCTGCAACCAACTGTGAAACAACGGCTGCGTTGGAACATGTTTTTCATCGCAGGTGTTTTGGGCAGGAAAGTTAGGTCTTCAGTCTTCAACGGTTGGGTCTGACATAGATTCGATGTCCTCTTTGCCTCCGGTCGAACAGCTGAGCGATTCAGAGTCCTTGCCTCAATCTCATTGAACATCATCGTGCCAGTACGGCCGGCGATGCATGGGCCTCCCAGGTCAGAGACTGGAGAACCAACGTTTTCTCAAGCTTCCGCACCAAACTTAGAGAGCCCAAGGTTGTAAGTGTGCGGTGATTATTAGTCAGGTATCTTCTTCAAGTGCCATTGTGACCAGATTTACCAAAAAGTTCATCAAGAAAGATTTCCAGGTGGGTATATCTGTTTTTTCATGTTGTAACATTTTGTATATTAGATGCAGTACAAGGGTGTGCCACCAAACAGTCATCTTGTGTTGCGAGGGCACGGTACCACGAATGGCGACGCTAGTGACGACATCTACCAAAGCTACCTGCTTGGAGATGATGGAGATGCAGGCTTCAAAACAGTGACATGTTGGCTTTCAAACTTTGTGATTTTGCAGGCCAAGCTCCCGATCTGCCAAAAGTTATCTCTGGTGGTGGTTTGCAACTCAGTCTTCTTTCTGTTCTTTCTTTTGCTTTATCCTTGAGTTCTTGGATGCAGGTGTCTGAGAACAAAGCGAACTCGAAGATCTGCAAGGACAAGGCCGACAAAAAAAAGTCGGGCCTGTTCTATGGCAAGCGAGTATTCAAAAGCTGGCCGGCACTGAGCCCGCTCCTCAATTTTCTTTCCACTCTGAAGTTGGAAGCAGTTTGGGTGTTCTGCAAGGATGCTACGGGGCGACCAGCCGGGTAACACAGTCTGCTGTTACCAACAGAGGCATTGCTGCGTGGGGCTAAGACCAGGCTGATTCAAGTTTCTTGGTGGCTCCAACTCTCACACATGGCTGAGGACCTCGCCAACATCATTCGTTTCTCGCAGGATTACAAAGAATCCATCGGCCCAAAGGAAACACCTGGCAGTTTTCTTTCGGCTGAAGTCTGCGAATATCTTTCCGGTTCGGCCCCCAACAAGATCGGTTTGAGTGTCATGTGGTGGCCCTCGTCCCCTTGCAGGCCTCCCAAGGGGATGGACGTCGACAAAGCCCAACGCAGTGTGCAAAGACATGTTCGAGAAGCAGTTTCCAAACCTCCACCACAAGGAGTCACAGGAAATTGTTGGTGAGTACTTTCTCATAAGTGCCCACAGTTTGGCAGGAGAACAAGGTTCCTGTGCTGAGCCTTTTTACCGGTGTTGGAGGGCTAGAACTGGGACTGGGCGAGCGCATGGCTCAGGCAACATAAGACTCGATCATGTTTCTGTTGTGATACTCTTTGTTCTCAGGATCATTTACCCAGTCATGATGGCCACGTCCCTGGAACTTGAAGCAAGAACTGCTTGCAAACTGCTTGCATCACATGTTGATTGCAAAAGTGTTCCATTTTGGGTCTGAGGTGGAGTGCAATGAGTACTGCCGAAAGGTTCTGTTGCAACGCCAAGCAGAGAACCTTCTTCCAGCATGCAAAGTTCACAATGACGTATGCACACTGAAAGGACCAGATGTGCAGAATAGTGGAGCTGAGGGTGTTGGCGGAGGCTTCCCCTGCCAGGCTGGCCCGAGAGTTGGGGTTCTGGGTTGTCTCATGTTTTTACGGGGAAGTGAAGTCTTCAGTTCAATTCAGTTCATTTGCGCGGGACGTGTGTAACCCGCGGGCTTGTTGCTCAAGATCCCACTTGTTTTGCTAGGAACTGTTGTCTCCTCCCAATAGAAGACAAGAATGGCTGTCGGGAAAGCCTCGTCCGACAAGATTCCAGAGCGCAGCTGCAAGCGTAAGTCCTACTTCCTCCCAGGATTTAGCGACTTCCGGAAGTCTGTCCTTGCAGAACTATGCACTGAATTTTTGGTGCCCACCGCCGGCATGAGGAAAGAGCAAATGGTAGAGGCTTTGTTTGACGTGGACAACGCTGCCACTTTCGGGTACCAAAGCCAGTGGACACCTTTGGACAGTGAGCAGCTCTTGGTTCTTTGTGTGAAGGCGCGTGTGAGGTTTCACCGTGGACGCCTGGGTCATTCTGAGTGTGATGTTCCAAGCTTTGCAGGATTGGGCAATGACCTAACCTTTTTAAAGCATGATCATGGGTGCCAGCGTGCCAGCAGCAGCACCAGCACCGGTGCAGTGCAGCCAAGCTTTACAGTGAATGTCGCAGTGCACCCACAATAAATTGGAAGTCTTTGAACAATTCGTAATTGGTTGGACCCGTGATGCCCTCTGAACAAAAAAAAGAAGACGCTTCTATACCGGAACTTACCAATGGGACAGGTGCGCCGCATGTTTCTCTCAATAGTCTCCTGCCACTCTTCGTGCCAGGGGGTTAGCAATGCAGGCTACGGCAAAGGACTTATGGATGTTCGGTCCAACTTGATTGTCCACACATTCCGCTTGTTTGATGAGCTGGGCGATCCTGCGTCACGTCCTCGGGGTAAAGGAACAATACAATCCTCCAAAGTTGGGACTAGCTGAGGAAACTCTTATATTTGGAAAATGTTGGCGCTATCCTAGAGAGCAAGCAGCGGGAACTTTTTCACTTCATTTGCAAGGACTGTCATAGTTCCTTCAACCAACCCTAGCTGCCCGAGCTCACCCTCCAGGAGTGTCTATCTCGAAACCTCGAACTCAAGTGGGCCTCCTTGAAGCTGAGCAACGTCGGTCTCGCAGTCTGCCTGGCAAGCTTGGGTTTGGACTTGCAACACCTTGAATGTTTGCTAGCTTCAATACAGCTTAAGCCTGTTGTCGGGAAAAGAACCATCAATCCAATGTTTCCCACTTCCAAGATCCAGATTGAATGACACGTTACCGCTAGTGTCACCGCGAGCGAGTGTTCTTCATTGCGACCAAGCCGGGATTCGACCCATTCCAGGCAGAAACATCAACAATCATGATTGGGAAATGAAACATTATGCAGTTGTGTTTTTCTGTTGTTAGCTAGGTGAACTTGTTTCATACTTTGCGCAGGCTTTGAAACTCAAACCGCTGGGAGCTTTGATGCAATCTGAGTGGAACATTCATTGCAAGAAGCCCTTAGCACAGTGGCTCTTGCATCAAAAGGAGGAAGAGGATAGCTGGGACGAGCGAGTCCATGCTTGTGGTAACATTGTTGTTCCTGCACAGGCAGCAGCAGCGTTGCAACTGTTGGTGCGGTTCCCCCCCCTCAGTCTCAATGTGACCAGTCTATTGGACACCTTGTGCTGTCTTGATTTTTTGGGAATTGCGCTGGATTTAGTTTCAAGTTTCAACCCATACCCATAAGCAAATCCAGTTCCCTTTGGACCAAGCCATCAAAAATATGGGCACGTGCCAAGAGGTCGAACGGCTGACATTTAATCGTTGAACCACGCCACTGCCAATTCGAATGTTGCATGGAGGTTAGATGATCCTCCGCTTCAATTCAGCCCGGCCCTCGAATTGAAAGAATCTTTTTGGGATCGTTGGAACACATGAAGGGAACCTTGTCTGTTGACCTAGAGTTGAGCAAGCCCAAAAGGATTCACCCAATCCATAGTCTTCCGATGTCTTCCGTTGCTTTTCCTCCCAAGACTAGCTTGCATGTCTCAAGCCTCGTATTTGGCGCCAATCACTGAGCTTAGCGACTCCAGCAGCGACCATGATGATGGGAGGGTCGATGCACCTGCTGCCAAGAAGGCCAAGCGGGGTGGCAAAGGTGTGGCGCCATCGACCGATGTGAGATCGCTATTGAACACTCTATGTCAGTGCAGCAAAGACAGAAAAACACAAGGTCAAACATGTTTCCTCAAGTTCAAGGGGCGAGAGAGCGAGTTGGAAGATCTAAGAGAACAGTTTCAAAGTCTCCACAAGCTGGACCAGGACCAGGTGGACACTTAGTGGCACAGCAATTGCAATTACCCTTGCAAATCGATGTTTTTAACTTTTTGGTTTCCTAGCTCAACATCTTGCGGCTCATTCTCTATCCCTTCAATCAAGAGCTCGCAAACCGGCCCAGGTATTTGAGCGCCTCAAGTACTCAGAGACCGTCAGGCCAAACTCCGCACAGGCGGATGGACCTGGGAGGTGGAAACATTTTGTCAAAAATGAGCAGGTCTGCAGTTCGGCTTGGAAGAGAATATATGGGATTGGAATTTTGTATGCACCCCAAACCTTGCTTTTTCTATTCTTGTGATTGTTTCGAGGTGTTCATTGAATAAGTGGGAGGACGCTTGTTAAACCCCCAGCTGGCAACTGCAGGAAGCTTTCGTTACACACGCATCAGAAAAGCTGTTGAATCTGGGGCCACTGGACCACCAATGGACATGCGGTATATCACCAGGAATGACAACAAATCTCCAGAGGCAAGCTCTGAGTGCTACTCGTTTTTGCAGAACGTCTATCACAGCATTGCTGAAACTTTACCAGACATACGTGATCCCTCGATCACTACTTCCTTGGTGGACAGCCCCTCCTTGTTGGAAACAGAAGATTCTTACCGAAAGAAGCTTACTATTTCGGGAGGCCCATCGGCAGTCATCAAGAGACATCTCAAAAAGAAAGGGCCACGGAAGTACAAAGCTGGCATTCGCGTGAACAGAGATCGGGAACAAACCAAAGAGGTGAAATACTTACCTCCAGGACGAATGAAAGACTACTACATCCAGATGGTCAACAATGACCCGGAGCAAGGAAAGCGGGCTAGCTTTGCCACCTTCTATAGAACTTGGGTCGGCGAGTTCCCTCACTTGTTGTTCCGCACAAAGCGGCAACACCTGGAATGCAGCGTGTGCCAGCGGCACCGTCTTCTCATCAAAGGGTTCTCGAACAACATGCTGGCACGGAAACAACAAACAAGTTACTACGAGAAACATCTTCGTGATCAATGGAGAGACCGCTGCACCTACTGGGAAATTCGATCTCAATCCCGTCTACGATGGGGGGCCAAGGGGAACCTTGGCCCTCATCGTAGACGGGATGGATCAGGCTAAGTTCGCATATCCCAGGTCTCCAGTGATGGGAGGCAAGCAATGGGCGAACTTCACCCGGCCTCGGGCCCACATCGTGGGCATTAAGATCCACGGATGGGGGATGTTTTTTGGAATATCCCGGGCTGACGCGGCCAAGGATTCAAACCACCACTTGGAAATGGTGGCGGCTACCCTCTCAACACTTCAACGCAAGTGTGGTCTCTCGTTCTCCCAAATGCACCTCCACATACAAAGTGACAACTGCGTCAGAGAGGTGAAGAACAATACGCTGGCCCGGTGGTGCTCCAGCTTGGTGAGTAGAGGTCAGGGTTGGGGTGGTCGCAACTGTTTTGAAGCTAGAGATTGGTATTGTCACTCGGAAACCTTTAGTATTCCAATCCCTGCGGCCCTTCAGGCACATTTGCTTCCGTGACTATGGCCGCTCTGAGGAGCGGCCATAGTCACGAGGACATCGATCAGGTTTTCGGAAGATTGGCTTCGTTCATGCAAAAAATGCCTTTCGCTCAATGCCCTTCTGACTTTGTACCCCTAATCCAAGAGTTCTTGAACACGGGGGAGTTCCCATACGAAGACTACAGAGAGGCTTTTGAGGTGAACCGTGTCAGGGATTGGACACTTAGCCAAGTGCAAATAATTTTTGTTTGTTGGTGGTTTTCTCGCTTTCAACAAATTAGATACTAGATGATATTAGTATCATCCTCAATGCTGTTGGGGAAGCCGCTGTTTTCTGAGGCGTGGGTTCTTGAGCGGATCAGTTCCATCATTTATTGGTGGCATGAGCGGACCTGGTGCACCGCACTGGTTTCAATTCGACCTTCGTGAAAACTTGAGCGCTTTAGCTTGAAAACGTCATGTCCTTTTCGGGAAGGACGAGGTCGGGTTCCCTCCCATAGCTGAACATCCACACGCCTTCCCGACCACATCCCATCTCGTTTGAGGCACAGACTTGGTCATTGACAGTGAGTATTGGCGCAAAGCACCTCAGCATGGCCGCGATGTCATTCTAAGGACACGGGGCGTCTCGGGAAGCTGACCGTTTTTTTGGGGGGGTGACGTGTTTAAAAGACATCAACCACTTGACTTACTCATGTCACGCCGATGTCCTGCAGGACCAAGCGATGGATGGATGACAGTGAATACAGTGGGGCATTTCTTCACTACCCTTTCAAAGTGGCGGAAGTTCTTTACACGTGTGGTCTACCTACAGGCCAGTGGGCCTAACAAAGTCTGACATTTCTTTCAAGGTGACCGGTTGGCATGGATGTTGAGTTAGCTTGCTGTAAACATGGCACTTCCACAGATTGTGTTGGAGGACGTATCGTAAAGGCCTCTTCGTATGGAACCCTGACTGAGTTGACAGCCCGAAAAAGCCCATCGGCAAGAAGGTCGCCGACCAGATCAGAAAACACCTGCCAATCATGAGGATTCCTGAATATAACCTCCAAAGGGCAGCTCAACACTTGGAGATGTGGATTGACGACAAACTGCCACCAGATGACTTTCTGGATGTCTCCGCGTCGTTTGTCAAACAAAAATCGATCAAAACATCTGTCATTTCCCTTAATATCCCCATTTGTTAAACATGTTTAAAACCAACCGGTTCTACATGTCCGATGCTAAGAATATCCAACAGAAGCCCTGCCCCAAGGTTTGAAGCGGGGAGCCTTGGCGACGGGGCAGCTTCAGTGGCTGGCCGCCCACAATCCTTGGAGAGGCAGCAGAATTTGGTTAGGATGATCCGCGGCCAGACTGATCGTGCACACATTGCCAGCTACACAGCCCGTGCAAAGAAGGATCTCATGTATGATATCGCTGCCCAATCTTGGGCGTGGGGGCTTCCATGGACCGAAGCCTATACTCTTGCAAAGCAAGCGGTGGCCAAAGGCAGTGCCAAGCCAAAGGCTTGGCCGAAGGTGAAGGCCAATGCCAAACCAAAGGTTCGTGCAAAGGCATCACCCAGTCCATAAGTGAGAAAATAGATTCATCGGAATGGGTATACTGAGACCAGAAGTTTTCATCGGAATGCAGCTCCATTTGGGCATGTTGATGGAGACCCTCCATTCTGATGAATCCTAGGTGTGATTCATCGGACCGGGGCATGGTTGATGGGGGTGGGATTTTGTAAACCTGGTGGGGAAAATAACTTTTTGAGAGGCACTGTCCAGTGTGATGAATCACACCCGTGATTCATCGGAATTAGAGCAAGCCACAACGCAACTTCATTGTGATGATTTCTGGGAACTCTCCAAGAACCATTGTGATGAAAAGTTTCTGGATGTTTCTGGCAACGAAGACCTCATTCTGATGAATCACAGGTGTGATTCGTCGGAATGGGAATCATGTTGCTGGAAATTCGTCGGAATGGGACTCATGTTGCTGGAAATCCGTCGGAATGGCACCCATGTGGCTGGAAATCCGTCGGAATGAACTCCTTGTTGCCGGAGATTCGTCGGAATGGTGTGTATGTTCCCGGTTTGCACCAAAAAAACTGCTCATCACAAAAACATTGTATACTGTTTCCTAGCGCCGGCGCCGAGGCCAAGCCTTTGACCATCTTTGACGGCAAAAGGTGCGTGTTCTGTTGGACACAACTCCGTCTGGTGCATTCACATGAGGTCTTACAATGTGTAAACGTTTTGCAACATCTTGCAAGAGGTTCATACGAGGATTTTGCCCGCCGGTTTGCACAACCCATGGGAAAGCGCAAAGCTGCTGCCAGTACTACCCCAGGTGCTAAAGCAAAACAGAACAAAACCGGTGCCCAGCAGCTGGGCAAACCTGAACCTGGGACAGCCACTACCGACAAGCTTGCCTATGTGAAGGAAATTTCATCTTGGATACTTATTTGCTTTATGGTTTTCCCACACTTGGGCACACACAGAAGTTGCTTGAATACTTAGGCGTACTCCATCTTATCTCCTGTATAATTGTTTACCTCAGGATCGCCGACAAGATGATCCCTGTTGGTGGCGCAGACAAGTACCTCTCTGAGAAATACCCAACCGAGGCAGTGGTGGGCACCATCGGGTAAATTTTGAAACACCCACAAACCTTACGTCCTAAGTCTCGTTAGACACATAGCTCACTCCGGCTCGCTGGCAGGAAGCCAAGCTCGACTTTGCGAAGTTTCTCAACTCCAGCTTTCCACCTGACCCTTCGCAGGGCCCTCACGCTAACGGCGAGGAACACCTGCAGTTAGTGGATTGATTGCTCAGGACACGATATTGCACATCGTTGGAACAGGCAGGTCCATGTTTCCTTCGGCCCTTCCAATTGGGCTGGAGGGCTGATTTTGGTTTGGCGGGTAGCCTGGACCCGGATCAACTCCTGCTCATGTCAGAGTTGATAATGTCAGAATCGTTCCTAGCCCTTATAGTGCATATCCATGATTGTTTTCTTTCTCACTTGGCTTGCACTTTCCATCCTTATTGCTGAGCTTCCCATCCTTATTGCTGAGGTTCCGCACTGATGCTGATTTGGGTGGAGTGGAAAAGCTCTCGGTATCCAAAATCTCTCCTGAGTTCTTGGAATCGCCCTACACACCCATGAAGCCATTGCATGGTACCGGTGATTTGGTCATGAAACATCAATTTGTTGAAATTTTGCTTGAGGGGTCCTTGCAAATCCTTCCAGCAATCTTCCTTCTCGTCCTTGACTGGTAGCCCAGGTGGTATAGTGGCTCCGTTTGATTGCGGCTTTGTGAAGGGTTGGCGCCGTTCACTTTCCCTTTTGGCCTGCTGCCAAGCGATCCGAGAGCTGGGGTGCCTGGACCAAGTCCCAAAGAATATTAAGGACTGGTTGGTTTGGGAAGCGTGTCCATCCCATGGATATGTGTTTTCTATCTTCAAGACCACAAAATAATATATAGCCTTAGCAAGTGAACTTCACAGCTAGTTGCCTTGGAGGAGAGTTTTGCCACCATCCATGCGACCATCGTGCCATACGCTTCAGTCCAAGCAAAAATCTTTGCTAACCGTGGCAGCTTGGTTGTATGCATAATTTGAAATGGGTTGGTTTTTTGGGAGGTGGCCGAATCCAACAAGGAGCCATTGGGTATTTTGGGGTGTAATGACCCTTGAAACTCTGTCTTTCAATCTTTCTGACAACCCAGGCATTACGATGCAGTCAGCTGTGCGAAGGGCACCTCATTGCTTTAACATGCTTCGACAAATGCGTGTCCTCCAGAAGTGCTCAGGCCAAACAGCCCAGGACCACTTCACCGAACCCTAGCTTTTCCACTAAGTTTTGCCTATTTATTGAACTGGTATGATGTGCAAGTCTGGTTCTCCATCCTTCGTACAATTGGGCATAACACTCAGGAATGGGACAATGAAACAAGTATTTGCAAGGCTTTCAGCATCGGCCGGACTGAGTCCAAGGCTGTAGTCCAATTGCTCACCGGCATGGATCCTGCAATCCGTGACACGCTTGAGACGACAGTTCGGCGATATGGGATGCGGTCCTTCATCTACCATGACGTCTTAGCAAAGGAATGCTTTAGCCGAGGATTTTGCTCTGCAGTTTCCGGGATGGAATCATGGAGTTCTCAGCTGACCAATGGCTCCAAGGGAAATGACCCAGTGGTAGCCAGGATGCTAAGTATGTGTTTTAATGTTCGATATCGTTTGAGGATGGTTGTTCAGTGACCAAAACGTGGCAGCGTAACCAAATACATCAGAAAACTAACAATCTAATCCGGCAAGGTTGATCTTTTCCTGCGGCGTGTCATTTCGGACTTTGAGAAGGCACCAGACGGGTTGAAGAAACCACTCAACTTCCGTGACGCGGTCCAAAAGCACCAGTGCTGTGCGGCCTACATCCATTTCAAGTCTGTTCTTCAAAGCAAGTGCCCAGAGGGGCACTGGAGCACCTTGTGCGCTGAAATGGATGAAGCCTTCTTCAACCAGTTCTTAGACGCTGACCTCCAAGCTGCACTCTCAAGCAGTGTACCGCCTGGGGATATACAGGCCATTGGTTCTTTCAGGCCGATAGCCATCAACAACTGTGGAAGAGACATGAAAAAAAAACATGAAAAACAACAACCACAACAACAACAACAAAGCCAATAGTTTAAATGGTCGGACCGTCTAACTTGCCACCTCTCTCATGAAAAGCTCGCCACAGGTCGCACATGGCGAACTTTGAGAAAATGAAGACATCAGAGCTGGAGAAACGTGAAGATGAACTCCAGAGGGAGGTCTTTGCGGCGACTTTCAAGCAGCTGTCTGTGCAACTGGATTCAGACTTGGCCATCCTGGAGGAAAAGTTCGCCAGGAACCGCGACCAGGAAGCCCTTGACGCTTCGAGGGATGAGAAATTCTTGAGAGACCGTCAGGCGAAGCTTGGCTTGAATCGAAACCATATCTGTCCATTTCCCCCAACCTGTTTGATTTTTACCGGATTCTGGACTCTGATAGTTTAGATTGAACACAGCGCTAAACAGCAAGGAGGGGCACTGCTTGGGTCAAGAACTGGATGGCAAAACGCTGCGTCCTTGTGGAGGTGGGCGATCAGCTCTCGGGTGCGATGAACGACTTCGCCACCTTCAACGCACAGTTTCATGGGTTCGCAGGCAGGAAGCAACTAGGCTCATCAATCTCAAGACTTGTCCTACCTTTAATTCAGTTCCTTGTATTTCTGTTTCCCTGGGCAGTTGATGAATCTACAACCATATCTGTCAGTTTTTAATTAACCTACGCTGAGCCCTGTCAAGTATTTCAAGGTACACACTAGTGGGGGTCGACACAACTCTGTGGCCATCCAACTCTGCCTACCTGACAGCCTGCGTGAACTTGGCCTCTGGTATTGTCAACATGTCTCAGGACAGCCTATGTCATGTTCAGCTTCCCCAACTCCAGAGCTCCACGACAGGACCAACGGTGATCAAACACAGAAGAACTTTGGAGGACATGTTCACTACCCAGAAGCTGGATGTGACCACCCCTGTGCTGCTGCGGTTTGAAAAGACCGAGTCCCAGAAGAATGATTCTAGGAAGTCTGCTCAGCAATGCATTGCTGCCTCGAGCACCAACTACAAGGTGAATGGGTTCGCGGACACAGACGCGGTCAAGTCTTCAACAATCGGACCAGCTCCACTCATCAAAACATCGCAAATGCTAGGGTATGATCCGGAGGATGGTAGCATGAGCGCAGGCCTACGAACAGAGCAGAAGCTCGGGTTCAACCATGTAAGATCCCCTCAAGTTTTGTTTTTGGACTTGGAGGCAATCCTGAAAAAAAACACCTCTAACAGCCAGGGCATCATGGCTGGTAGCCAAAAATACTGCTGCTGTCGGCCCATTCCAAAACAATGTCAGGAAGGGAGTTCCGGTCCATTGCGAGATCTTGAAGTCCTATGCAGCTGGTCTATCTCTGGGCGAAGGTGATGCCTTCCTGTTCATTGATGTCTTGCCGAACAGGATGGGTGGGGTCATCGCTGCATCAGTTGTATTGGGGGAATCTTGAAACCCGTAACCAGCTCCCAACTGACCCAAACATCCCCCAAGGCTCCCTGCTCAGAGTGTCGCGGTACAACCAGTCCTGGACCGGGGTCGCACTTCACACATTGAGCACTCGCCCATGGCAATTGAAAACCCTTAGGCATGTGGAGTTTGCACGGGCTGCGGCGACCTCTATCTTCGACAACACGTTGCCCCAGGCTCATTATTTGGGCTTTGTGAAGAAAGAGAACTACTCCAAAACTCAGGAGGCATTGTCTGAGTTGGTCTATGCGCACTGGGACCAAAGTGATGAGTCTGGACCAAAAGCACGGCCCAGGAGTGAAAACAACAATGAGCCCATTGGCCTCAAGATTCTCGCCATGGTGAATGGTACAGTGGTCTGGCCGGACTCATTGGGGACCCGGTTCCCAGCAGGAAGCATGGAGCACAAGGAACTGGAAAAGAAGCGTCTCGACTTTGTGGCAAAGTATCCTCAACCTGCAGGTGATACAGTTCAACCTGCCAGGCCTACCCAAACAGCGAGATCCACCGCCCGGCCGGACTTCAGCATTGACAATGGGGCCCTACCACTGGACCCAACCAGAGTGGTGGACCTTGCTGGAGTCAGTGCTTCTGACTTTACAGCTGAGAGGTGGGGGGTTGGATCAAACCAAGAGCGCAAATCTTTGATTCAGTCGTAGTGAACGACCCTGTAGGTTGGCATCTTGCATTGGAAAAAATAACCGGCCATCAGTGGTCTTAACCACTGACTTCAAGCTGTGGATTGGAAACGAAGGAAATGAGCAGCTACAAGTACAGCCCATGCCACTCTTCGGGTTTGGTCTTGGTGACTTCGAGGAGAAAGTCTACGGAGGCGCCCTAGCTGGAGTTAAGTTAAGCGCCTTCCCTTCCTTCTAATAGCAAGAGAGCCCGATCGATATACATGACTTGGGGGCAGGGCTCTTAGTTGGACTATTCTGATGCTGCTGAGGTGATGGTATGGGGGACGTTTCCAAGCGGATGCTGCCATGGAGAATTCTAGATGACAAGAAGCTCGTGTGCTTGAACAACGCACTGGTGCCGCTGTGTGAAGTTATGCGGCAAATGTCAGCCGACCATGGACTCGTGGACGTTCAGCTGCTGGATCATTCACTCAACCCCAAAATGCGGCCAGCGTTTTGGTTTCAATCTGACCAAACTTTTATGTTTGACTATAGCTGTTTGATGCTTTTTGGGGCGTCCTTCACCCTCTTCCCCATCGCCCATCACCATCTCCTGCAAATCCGCTCCGTGCCCCAGGCAGCAAATGAATCTGAACCTGTGGCAGCGCCGTTCCGCTTCAATGTCGAGCCGGTGAACGGCAACAAGACCCACTGCTTCCGACCTAATGGAGTAGATGGGCAGGACCTGATGAACCTGAAGCATCAGGTTTTTGGAGGGGTCTTCAAGAATAACTACGACAGGGTTTGTGACAACCTGAGGGCATCCGTCGTGTGGGAGGCCATCCTGTTTCGATTGAACTTACCCCGTGTTTAGTAAAAGACCATTGGGCTTGCACTCCAATGCTTCTTGAATCAAGACAAGTCTGTAAGATCCCGCCAGGTGAGCAAGTCGGCTTCCGTTCCTCCGAAGGTAATGCCAGTGAAGCCAAAGCTTTGGCTGACATGTAGTATGGTTTTGGCAGCAAACACATGGTACCAACTGAGTGCGGCTGCCTAAAGGCTTTTTGCTTTGAAAGACTTGGGCCTAAGTGGGCCTCGAAAGTCTTTGGGAATGGTGCTTGGACTCTGTAGGCGGATGGAGTTTTGGCATCCTAAATGATTCATGGATAGCTCACTGTCCAACTTGTTGGTTGCCTATGGTTGCCTGGGGACATCCATGGAGTCAAGCACAACTTTATCTCTCAAACCCGCTTCGATCAAACCTGTAGATAGAGCGACCCTATGGGAAGGAATGGCGGCAACATGGCAAAATGTTTTGTTGCCTTTGAGACTTTGAGTTTATGTTTTGGAACCCCAACATCGCACTGATGTTGCACTATTGGTCGAAATTTGTGGTGTTCCCGCAGCTCTTCTGTTTTTCTGCCCCCACAGTCTGTCATTGCAAGTGGAGTCAATGACTATCCTGTCCGCTGTGGACAAGTTGACAGAAAGCGAGGAAGATGAGGATAGGGTTTGAACTGCTTGATAGGCTTTTTCAATTAGTAAACAAAACAGAACACTACAGGCAAGCATGCGCAAACACAAGGTCTTGCGACAACAATGCATATGTTGCTTTGCTCATGGTTCTCTTAATTTTGAACTCTACCTTTTAATCACCCCCCGTGCAGGAGACCAAGCCCCAATCTGAGCTGGTGAAGGGTGGAGAACCTGGTGGCAGTAAGAAACCTGAAAAGAAAAGAAAAAGGAAGAAGACACCAACCACACACCCTTCCACCGCCACACCGTCTTCGGGGTCGAAGCCTGCTCGTGGGCGTGGTCGCAGTGAAACTCGTCGTAGCCGTGCTCGAGGGAGAGGTGGCGCCTCAGCGCGTAAGGAGAAGGCAGAGGTCACAACAGAGGGGAAAGAGAGCACCCCGCGAAGCACACCAAAAGCTGCAGCCAAGGCCAAGGCTAAAGCACAAGCAAAGGCGAAAGTGAAGCCAATGAAAGCACCGGCCGCCAACATGACACCATCCAGCAAAAAGAGGAAGAAGGAGACGGGGGCACCGGAACCGTCTGGTGCCCCAGTAAAGGAAAAGGAGAAGGCTGTAAAGAAGGCATCGTCAGCGCAAAAGGAAGATGCAAAGCCGAACAGGAAGGGAAAAAAACCAACAGGTGGGACACTGTAGTTTTTGTGAAACACAAAGGTCCAAAGGTTCAGGATAACCCGTACTTCTTGGCAGGCACTGATCCAAATGGCAATGCTGTGGGGAACCCCTACTTCTACAAAAGGTCCAACCAGTGGGCTTGCAAGTATTGCGGGAAGGAGTCTCTTCGGGTTGCTTAACCGCGCACCAGGCTTCAATTGTCAAGGTTGAACTTGCTCTCACGAACAGTATGTCAGAGTTCTTTAACCAGTTTTGGTCTAGGTTTTGTGGTGCATGCCACTTTCCTGTCCATTCAAGGTTGGTGGAGTCATCTACCCTGCATCCAGTGCGGACGCTGATGAGAAAGATCCTCTCAAACAAATAATCGCAGTAAACTTAGCTTTGTTTCTGCTCTCTTTAGATCAAAATCTCATGAACTTGTCCCCATATCTAGGATGTGGGTCACAAAATGCTGCTCGACGGCACCAAGCTCGAAGAGGTGAAGACCGTATGTGTTTCTTGGCTACCCAACCATAACCATCACCGCCACAGATTCGCTCAAAGCATCTCAAAACTAATAACTGCTTCCTTTGAGGCAAAGATGCTGAGTAAGGTGAGGGTGATTGATGGAGCCAGCCGTGAGAGTTTGCCAAAGGCATCTGAACCAAGTGACGGGGCCGATGTGGACCGTACTAAGTCCACATTGGAAGCCGATGGCATGGAAGAAGGTGAGGAAGAAGAGGCAAAGGAAATCGATGAAATCGAGGAAGTCAGCTGAGCCAGCTGACTGAATTTTGTAGAGACCCCCGACCCATTGGATCCCTTGGACTCCCGGCCGATGGAAAATAGCAGGTGGTGAGCTCCAGCCGCCGCAGCGCAGCGCGTGGATGGGTTGGGGTAGTCGTGGGTCCCTATCTGAATTGAATATCTATCCTGATTGTAATCTCTTACCTGGTTAGCATGAAAATGTTTTAATAATAATTATCTATTTGAATTCTTTCCGTGGAGAGGTTCTCTTTTCACCCTCCGCTCACCACACCGCTGCGCATCTCGGAGCGGTGGCGCCCAGGCTGCTGGCGAGCTGCTCAGTGTTGCGGACGACACGTTGCCCGTGGGTCACACGAGCGAAGACCTCATGGTTCTACCCAGCGCTTATACCTGGACCCTCCGACCCTCGGGGTGTGCTGGCTGGACTACCCCACACTACCGGCCTAGGCTTCCAGACAGGGCACCCCTTGGATTCTTTTTTTGGTTAGCTCTCAAGCTGTTCAAGATTGTTCAAGGAGGTCGATGTCGGGTTGGAATCTTCTTCAAATCATTTGGCTAGGCTAGGCCAGTCAACAAGGCTTCAGCTCAGAATGTGTCTTTCCGTATCTTTCCGTCTGTAAAGCTTCGGTGAAAAGGGCTGAAGTAAGGAATGCCGTACGGGGCCGTAGGATGGGTCGGACGCTGACTGACTCACCCTTCCTCGTGCCCAAGACCCCTCCATCTAGCTTAAGCAATGGAGGGAAAGGTGAACCAATCATCAATCAACCCTGGTAGAGGCAAGCACACAAGGATCCTGCTTGTCTCCTTGTGGAAACACTGTCAGTTCAGCATCAGTTCCAGATCTGCTTTTCTTGCAACATCCATCAGATCTGACCAACAATGACCAGTGCTTCTTGCCCAACACATTTGGGATCTTTGTGTGTGTACACCCTAAACTGCCCGGCATTGTCATTGTCATGAAATGTCAAGAGTCAAGACACTCAATATGTTGAACCTCCTATTACGTTCTTCTTCCCGGAATCTCCAAGTGCCTTGACAGTTTCAAGCCAGCGGTTTTGTGTTTTTATTTGTGCGACAAACTGACAGGGTGTCAACGTCCATCTGAACAGCCAGTCTTTCCGCACACTTCTGGACCCATGAATCCCCACGCTCCACCTCATCAGCTGCAACTCTTCCAACGCTCTCAGGACGCCCAGTGTGAAGGCAAAAGCACGGCCGCCACCGCCACTAAAGGCCAAAGCACGTGTGACGTGCTGTGGGAAGCGCGGGAACCTGGTGTGGAGCCTTGTGGCTCCACAGCGCCAGAGTTTTCGGAAATTAGCTACGCGTCCCTCCAACCTGACTAGCGGTGGCCTCTAACCTACTAAGGATACTAGTAGATCAAAGTTCTTAATCCATCTTATCTCGTCTTCCTCTTTTGTCTATGCTATCATGTAAACGTTGCCGACTTCTGGCCGTGCACGTCAATTTTTGGACAGAACATGACAGAACAGGTCTGCTATTTTAGCATCAAGTTATATCTAGTTACTTAGTTGCCCTGTGGAAGGGCGCCTTCAAGTCCTCCCTACCTAGTAGTCTACACCAGCACCACCTAAAGGATGGCTACTGGATGGAACATGCATGGCTACTGGTCGGGGGGTCTATAAAGCACCCGACCTGGGTAGGTGCTCGCAGTAGTCTCCCGCTGACTTATCACATCACATGTCAAACATACAGTCCCTAAGGATCCAAGAAGGTGTTTGGGGTGGGTTTGGAGGGTCCAAGTACCTGTTGAGGAGGCACTTGGATCCCTAGGGAGTATTGCTTCAAGTCTCGAATGGTCAAGTCGGTGCCGACTTGAGTCTTTTGGTCTTCTGGGTGCCACGCATCATGAGAGGTCTTGATTCTATGGCACCTATGACGGTACAATGTTCAGGTTGTGATGAGTGCGGACTCATCAGCAACAGCATTCTTCACGAACAGCATCAATAAAAAACAACCTTCAACATCGGTAAATCAAGATTGAACCCATCCAACACCAATCGGGGGCCCGATTGCTGAATTGTTTGAACGTCCTGTCTGTTTCCTGTCTGCTGCAACACTCTTCTGGGAAAGGAACCCAGCAGCTAGCACACCCAACCCGGTTTTCTGTCCTAGGTTCCTCCACCTTGGACCCGTAACGGACAGAAACTGAGAACACCACAAAACAAATAGGGCTCCAACCACATCCCCAGAAACTGGTTTGGGGTGGGTGCCAGGGGGCTAACCACCTTCTTTCCGGTATCATGGTCTGTTCGCCCTAGGGAACATCAACTTCTCCGGTTCCGACACCGTGTTGATGCCTCATCTTTCGATGTGTTCTTCTTGTTTTCGATGCGGATGTGGGGCTTTTGTTGAAGAGTGCCGACCGATCACGGACGGTCGGATTAGTGTTGCTGATTAGTGTCAATGCTTTTGATATATTCGCGTAAAACAATCGCCATCTTCGGACAAGCAACAGCTTTCTTATGCTTGCATCCTTGCATGCATCCACAAAACAGGCCTAGAGTTGGTCGCAACATCTGAAGCTTCAACACAACAACCCTCAAAGAACTTTCCAAGAAAGCTGTCACTGGTCTTATAAGAAAAACGCCAACAACTTACATCTTCTTTCGACCCTATCTCGCGTCATCTCCGAGGTCTCCCTTTTCCATGCCCTCCTAGCGAACACCCTGCCGCCAAAGAACTCCTGCGTAATAGACACTACCTTGGCGCGCCAAGGACGCCCCCGGTCTTTGTAGCAAAAGCCGTCCACCTGGCAGTGGCCTGGAGCACACATACAATGGCCAGACCTCGGTTGAACGGGGTGGTTTGATTGACTTTTGACGATTTAAACGGCTTGGAAAGATCAGAACATGCTTTCAAAACATGTCTACATCTTTTCAATCACTCCATGTGTGGAATTGTTACATATTGAAATATTACTCCATGTATCACCTATATTGATGACTATTCGATACATGAATGGTCCGGTCTGTGACATAAAGGAGCCTTAGCATATTTGTGTACTGACATGTACTGAAGCCTCGAAGAGCTCGCCGCGAGCCTGAGAGATATGAGCCGTGGAGTCGTCGGAGAGCCGTGGAGGCTCAATGTGTCGGCTCATGCGAAGCGCGTCGACGATTGAAACAACGCGGCACACACACGCTAAGTCGTCTGCTCATGCCACGCTTGGCATGGCATTTAGCATATGCCGGACTTGAGATCACAGGGTTCTCGGTCATGAACAGGGAAAAACAGAGACTCCAAAGAGGTGACGTACTGAAGGTCCTGCTGGAACTAACATGGAAACGTGGAGAATGGCCCCCTTGGAAGGTGTTTGTTGTCCACTACAAACAGGTGGTTGTCCAGTTACCATGTTAGTTCCAGGCCGATCCCGTACGGCGGCGGCAGGTACGCTCACCGAGCCGGGGAACTCACAGGTGGTGTTGCCGTAGATGCTGGAGCAAGCAAAGACCCGGCAGGTGTGGTCCGTTTGCCGGACGCACCTGGCCGAGGGCGAAGGCGCGGAGAAGGCCGTGCCGTCCAAACACCTCCAGCTCATGAGATCAGATGACTTGCCGGAGGTTCTGCCAAGCCCATTTCAACGATTTTGGAGTGTATAAGCCCAAAGGGGGCTCATCGCCCAATTTCTCTCCCACCTATATAACACTATAGGTCTCCCAAAAGTGTCTGACCCAGCCATGTCCATGGAATATCCATAGGTTGACCCCTGCTGGATTCCTCAGTGGGGTGAATCCCAATCCCCCGAAAACGTGACTGGTGACCACCAGACTCTCAATCCATCGGAGCGCCATCGGGACCGTGACCTGTCGTTTTGATGCTGGGAGACGCAGGCGCCCCGGTGGTTGCAGTAACCCGCTTTGCACTTGCACCGGCGGCTCTCGCAAGAGACCTGGCGGGCCACAAAACGTGGCCACAGGGATTTTGACCCACGCATCGCGAGAGGGGGGGAAAGGAAGCATGTTTCATGGGTCAGCTGCCTGTACTGGCATGAGCACAGTATAATATGCAAACAACATGTCGCTTTAGGACACATTGACAAACAAAAGAGCGTAGAGAGACAAAGACACAAAATGAATTCGAACACATGCCCATTTTCACTGACCAGCCAACTGGCTGGATGCACCAACGTGAGCCCATGTTTCATGGCTCGTAAATATGTATATAACTGTATGTGGTGCTCGAGGTGCTTGAATGCTTCATGTCAGAGGTTTTGCCATCCAAATCGAGGGTTTTACCAGTATCACATTCAGGGGTCCCCTCTGTAGGATTCAGTTGGATTGGCTTGCTTCGAGGGAGAAAAATATTGACAACAGCGCCCCGCGTGACGACATACGCGGGCCAAGAACGAAAACCCCACGATCCCAAAGCATGTTATAACCAACTTGGTTATTACTTGAAAACGTCCTGACCACCGGTTCTATCCCCCAAACACCTTCCTGAGGTGTACTTGGCACCACTCTTGACCCAATTTCAGATCCCTTCTCGAGTGTTTGGCGAAGGGATGTTCATCTCTCTCTCTCTCTCTCTCTGGTCTCTGGTTCATCCCTCCTATGCAAAAGCACCCCAAGCCGCCGCAGTTTTGGAGGGGAGTTTCAGACTTGCTCGGGTGCCCATTCTGAAAGCCTTAAAACTCTGACCCCGACAGTTTCTCTGAAACATGAGGATTAACACAGATTAGCTTTGTTGAGCCCATGTTCCGTTTTCCTTGCAGCTGATCTACTTCTTGAATCGGGTCCTTGAAGGTCATTCTCTGCCGCTGAACCGTCGACCGCTTTCAGTCGGCTCCTCACCGTGACCCGCTCCTTCGTCAACCCGAGAGCCGGAGCCTCGCCACGAGAGCTGTCGCAGGAGAAGAAGGAGCAGGAGCCTCCAGCATCGGACCAAAGATCCGGACTCCAGTCATGCCTTCCTTTCGGTTCGGTGGGACTGGGGTGGGTGGGAGGGTCCAGTCACACCTTCGGACAAGCTACGACTGGAGAGCCCTAGGGTATATCAACCAATCTTTGGACACAGGAGCCCAGCGCCTCCGGTATCCTGGAAACAGGAGCCCAGCGGGACTTCACCTGGCGCTGAGGTGGTCTCTCCGGTCATCTTCCAGATCGGGAGTGCTGGAAATGGCTGAGCATGGTCCGGGCTGGAGATGGCACAGCCCCAAAACATCAGATGACAAATGGATCGATGAAGGCATGACAACCAAAACATGACAAACAAAACGATGACAGTTGAGAAGCTCTTCACTGCGCCCTTGAAAGATGTGCCTCAGTGTCGATTGGTTTGATTAGACCGGATTAGACCACTCACTGAAACAAGGCTAGGCCCCTAGCGGATCCTAGCGGCTAGGCACTTCTTCTTAAGATTGCCCCGAAGTTTCGACCGTTTCTCGACACAGAATGGAAGATTTGACTTGGTCGATCAACACATCTGAAAGTGGTCTCTAAATCGATCCCATTCCCAGCCTAGATCTTCAGGCGCACTGGACCAACCCCAGCTCACGTTCTCCTGACTGGCAAGGCATTCACATAGAACATCAGAAAACCAGGCCAACGCACCAGGCCAGCGAATTGGGTCCGACTTCCAGCAATAAATAAAAGACCATTCACATTTGTGGGGTCCAACACAACATGTGGCGAAGTTCTGAAGCCACGAATCGAAGGAAGAACCCAAAAGATATACAACCTATGGGCGGTAAATATCAAAACACTATATATAGTATATTCATGACATCCCATCCCACACTTTTCTGAACAGTTGATGTTCGAACCCCCCTGAAACTAAAAAAGCAAACAATCGTATATGAAGCACTTGTTCAACGTCATTGTCACACCTCTACTTCTACTTCTTCTTCTTCACCCAGAAGAGCTGGTCTCCGACCCTTTCTCTCCATCGCTCGGGCGAAACGGTGTCCGCTCCTCCGAGCGTTGGGCAGCACGTCGCTGGAGCCAGGACGTGGCACAGCCTGGACGGTGGGTGACGCGCCACCCGGTCGCGTCGTGGGGAGACGTCGGAGAGCCGCCGAGCTTGTCTGGGACGTGCTAGAGGGGCCTGTGCTGGTTGGGTCCTTTGAAGCCCATGAGCGGCCTGGGAGACGTTCGAACTCGAACGGCTCCAGGGGGATGGAGGTCCGGAGCCCCGGTTCGACTAGAACGAAGAGACTGGTGTGGAAAGCTGAAGCTTTGACGAAAAAAGACACGTGCGGAAGTTGGGTCGGATGCTCAGATGTTATTCAGCATGTGATTTGGTTCTGTCGGGGCTCGCTTGGCAGGCTGGTTTTTCTTGTACCAACCTTTGTTGGAGTGGTGGGGAGTCTATACGGCCGAGCCATGGGAAAACACACATTCACACACACACACACCATCCCAGCAGACACAAAGGGGTGCCTATAAAGCGTTCCTACTAGGGGGATGTTTAATTAAGACCCCTTTGTGACTGCTGGCGTTCACGCTATCATGGCCATAAACACCATTTCTATCCATTTCTTCATGTCCAAAAGGGTGGCCTTTCTGCCACCCTTTGGATCCACCGGAACCACCCGGGTGCCTCGCCATGACCGTTTGTTCCCACCCGGTTCGGGTACCTGTAGCGGTCTTGGTCGCGCACTCATCGTCCGAGACCTGGTGGGACGTGGGTCCAAAGCGGTGCAGGGCTGCCGACTTCAAGTCGACAGCCGTTTCGCACCCGAACCAAAAAATGCTGCTCACGAAAATATGTCGCATTATTTCGCATCATTTCGCTGAAAGAAAGCCAAACAGACATTTAAAAACACACCTGGTAGGGCTGGGACAAGGAGTTGTCACACTACAATACACGAAGGCCGTCTGAGTCTCTGTATGTCTTTTGGAGCCACAGCGGCAATGGCTCCTTTTTCTGTTAAAAGTGAAGGCACGGATGAAGGAGTCCAATGGAGCACAGCGGCCTAATGGAGCACAGCGGCCTGGCCTTCGAGTGTAAACAAGGATTGATCCACCTACTGAATACAATCCATGAGTATACGGGCTCCGGAAATGCAGGCGAACCGGTGAACATACCAAAGATTCCGCATTTGGCCTAACAAAGGATGCAACGGGTTCGTTACATCCAGATATCTTCCTACCTCGGCGGGGCGTTTCTTCTTCGGCTTTCCTTTCGGGTCCAATCACCTCAACGCGGTTCTCCATCGTCTTTGCTTCATGGCGGGTAGCTGTTCTCAAACAAAGAACCTTGGTTCTTTGGAATTGGTATATAGTATCATATATATATAGTAACTATAGTATCATGATAGTTTAAATAACATATAATCATATAACACTTCATATAATCATAACTTACCGGAAACCCGTGCAGCCCAGCAAACCTTTCCTCCATCCATCCCACGTCGCAACCTCTTCTTGCGCAAGCGCTGCAAGTCCGGCCAAGCACCATAGACACCAGTGAGGCAGCATCGAAAAATGTCGTGCGACCCGGTGCTTTGTTAGCTGTAGGCTTCGGTGTGACTGGGGGGGGGGCGAGTTGCTGGGTTGAACTTTAGGAGCAACAATTGTCAAAAAAAGAGGCCTCCGAATACTGGGAGGCTCACCTATGGCTTTTGAGATCTACTGCAGTGAGTTCCCATGGGTTTTCTCCGAAGTGCTGAAAAACAGTAACTGTTGCAAAACCATGTTTGCAACATCGGCTTCTTTGAGCTTGGGAACTGTCCAATTCCTATATATGCAATGCAACATAATGCAAAGGATTTGCTCTTCCGCCCTTGTCCCTTCGCTTCCCGCAAGCGTCACCATGTGCACTCATAGTGTACTCACCAGGTTTTGTCTGAGCCAGTGTCATCTAAGTGACTTCATCTCGCTTGAAAACATGAACAAACTAACGGTTCTGGGCTTGGCTCCAATTGATTCCGTGCTGGATTTGGTTGAAGGAACAAATTCACCATCTGACTGTGTCTGACTGGGCGTCAGTGTGAGGGGACGAAGCATCTGACGAAGCTTCAGAGGAACACCCCAAACAGCTCAACACCTGATGAACTCATCAAAAGAAAAAGCATGTGGTTCTCAACGGCCGTAATGGATCAAAAAAAGTCGACTCGGCGAAGCAAAACGCCGACTCGGCGTGCTTCACGTCGATCAAGTGATCCCAACACGTTGAATTTGGGGAGGAACTTCTTCTTCGGCGCCGAGTCAATCCTGTCTAATCCTAAGCATGCCTAGGGCGCCCAGCCCATACCAAGATCCAACTCAGCGGTTTGACATACCAAGAGCCAATGGTAGTTGACGGGTCTCACACCGCGGTACAGAAACGGCTGAATATTGCACCAGCCGCACACTTTTCTTTACAAATCAATCCTGCAAATCAATAAACTGACGCCTATAGACGAACCAGCTGGCGTTGGCTGGTCCAATCTGGATCGAAGCATCCGTAGATGAAACAACTGAGGATCCTCAAATAGAGTTGAAAAGGATGAAAAAGGGCCTCAAAGTGCTGGCGTTCACCGCATGAACTACTCCACTGCGCCTCACCCGCGTGCCGCTGCCAGGATGGCATCGTGATTGCCCAGCGTCCCTCGCGCGCGCCCGGCGGCGCCCGCCACGGCGGCGCCGGCCACGTCCTTCACGTCCAACGGGGGAGACAGGGCCAGGCGCAAGGCGGCGGGGGAGGCGCCGGCAGCGGCGCGGAAGAGGTCGGTGGAGAGGAGGGACTCCACCTGAAGTTGAGGTAGTTCCAAGGGTTGAAGTCCCACTTTTCGTGATGCAGAAGTCATGGTCAGAATGCCAAAGTGGCCGCTAGACCTGGGGAGTGGTGGATGGTGGTGGACTCCAAGTTGAGGGGTGGAGAGAGGTTGGATGGCACGAGTGGAGCGGCTGGAGAGGTGGCGACATGCGGCGGCGACACGAGGCTGGGCTAAAGGGTTGGGGCTGACGCCTTGGATGAAATGGATTGGAAAAGTTGCATGCATATGGGCTGTTTTGGTATTTTTTACTTGCTGATAGGCTGAGCAAGGCAAATATGAGTCTGGTACCAGGGAAACGTGACACGACAAACACCGGTGAAACGAATCAAATCATTCAAATCCACTTGTCCTTGTCTCCATCCCTGGTTCTTCTCGGTGTGGCCTTCTCACCATACCAGCCAGCCACTCGAGGCGGCGTAGCACTGAACTCCTCTCCGCCGTAGATGAAGCTGGGCTGCCTCGGTCATTGGATGGATGGATCTTTTTCGGCCTATCTCCGCCGACTGAAACGCTGAACCATGGGAACCGGGACCATCTTGTTCTCCGGCTGGAATCCATCAATGCTTACACTCCGGCCGGAAAAGCGAAGACGGAGACCCGTGGAGTGAAAAACCTGACGGTGTAGTGGTCTCTTCAGACGGTCCTCCGAGGCCATCGGTCCGTGAAATCGCCAATTGACCTACTATGTACTATATGACCTACGCCCATTCGCTTCTTTCGCTTCTTCACACTATACAAGATTATATATACCCAAAGATGAGACGCCAAGCACCGATGTTTTTTCAGTACTCCAAACATGTTGCAACGGATGAATGTCATGTAGCGGCGATTGCCGAAGATCTATGGCTAACGGGACCCTCTGAGGGGATGGGAACCAACCTCTTTCCATTCTAAACCGATCAAAGGGGGTCGACCCAAACCATATTGTTGTCCAATCCTCATGTCGGTTTCAGAGTAGATGGCACGTCTGGGGCCCCAGGTGAGGTGGTTTATATGCACCACTACCAATGGTCACAGTAAGACACTACAAAAGACATCTTGGGCTGCCAGCGCCATCCACTCTGAAACCACTATACTATACTTCATTACTTCGAACCATCCCATCCCCCCTCAGCAGTGCCATGCCACAGGATCAGCTTCTCGTCGAACTGCTCGGTCGCTGCTTCGGCGCGACGCTTGCCCTGGATGTAGGGCCCAAAGAGGGCGTCGACCTCAGACGTTTTTCGTTGTCACCCTTCTGCTTATATATTCTTTATTGACAGGCAATCTGCATTTGAAGGATGTGTGGCTGTGTCTTTTGCTTAGAGCAGCAAAGTATAGGAGTCTTGGCACAAATCCCTAAACCAAATTTGTGGCAAAGCCCGAATCAACCATTTGAGAAACATTTTCTGTGACGCGTGTCTAGTATGCTCTTCACGATTACCAAGTAACTAAGTAAGTCCTACAAGTACCTACTGAAACCCAAATGTGCTGCAGCTGGCCAAAAAGACTAATTCTGGTCCGCCAAAGAAAAAATCATTCAAAAAAAAACATCAACGCTTGGTGCACTCCAGGTTTTAGGGGATTTTAGGGGAGGGTCATCCTCATGTAGTCAAGGCACCCCAGCTTCAGCCACATCCTGTGCGTGGATAACGCACGGCGCGGAATCCACGCACTGGGCTGATGCGGCTCCAATCAAACAACCCTGAAGTCTCCTTGCAAGGTGATATGATATGGGATCTTGAAATCCACCAATCGCTAGGGATCCACATACCTTCTCAGAAGGTACTTGGATCCCTAGGGAATCCACTTTCACCCAAATCTGTTCCTCGCACTGTTCATCCGGGTGTCATAGACATAGACTTAGAGACGCGTTGGTGCAGTCAAACTCCAAGCATCAACTGATCTCATGCCAATGACTATAGCAACCCATGATCCACAAACTATAGCCAAGAGAAACTCACGCCTCCTCCGAGGTCTAGCCCACTAGCTCACCAGTGATCAGCCCAGATCTGCCCAGCCCTCCCTCCCCCTCGCCTTCGAAGCCGAAACCAACACAAACCGCTTGGCCTTGGCGGCCTTCGCCGCCGCCGCGGCGCGTTCGTTGCTCTGGCCGTTCAAACGCTCGTCGTCGCCCGAGCCGATGGCGCCCACGGCGGAAATCACCTCCGCTCGATCGAACGCGGCGCGGTGGCGGCGCGGTGGCGGCGACCGCGGCGCGGTGGCGGCCGGTGTAGGAAGCACCAGAAAGTTTAGACCCTTTGGATGACCAATAGATTCTCAGTTGTCATCTGACCCACTCAGTTTTCCTGAACCAAAAAGCAGTGGAGCGTTCTTCACGTGTTCGTCCAAATCATCCAATTCACGTGGTTGAGTGGAGGAACCCATTCCTCCAATTCTGTTAGGAGGTAGACTCCACACGTGTCCAAGTCACTGCCTCTGCACCCTCCATGAAGGGTGCCAAGTTGCTGCTGAGGAGGTCGCCCTTTTCCCATTTCACTTGGCCTGGGCGGCTGGGCAGCTCGGCCGGTTCTCGTCGGACTACTTAGTGGGGAGAAAAACTCATGAACATCCCGAAGAAAACACTGCTTGTTGCCGCATGAATTCGCTTCGTCCCTCTCGAAAGCAAGGTGAGCTGAGTTCAGAGTTCTAGAAGGAAACATGAGCGAGGAAGCCCGCTGGATGGTTTCAAGGTCTCCTAACCTATGAAACAAACTCCACCTTCAGCAAATCCAAGAGCAAAACGATCTCGCCCTTTACCGTCTCTGAAACCTCCCAGCTTCTTCCACGCCCTGGAAGATTCACATGGAATCTGGAAAACCTTTGGGTTGTAAAGGAAAATGGTCTTCCAGTCTGGTCCATGTTCAGGTTCCATGTGGGTCTCTTCCGGGTGTAGTTTCCAACTCTTTCAGCACGCAGTTATCGCCCAGCCAAGGAGCCCACCCAGTCTTCGGACACTGCAGGTCTCCCGGAGCGCGAGACGCTCACTACTGTGGCACCTTCTTGTAGCAAGCCTGCATCGTCGCGCAGGCGCCCGGTGCGTCATGCAGGCTGGGTGAGACGGTGAGATCGGAGCATTTGAGGGAGTCTTGGAGCACCAGGGGATGCAGGGAGTCTGGGACAGTCTGGGACTCTGAACACATCGCACTAGAGTCACATCGCCAGACATTCACGGCTTCTGACTTCTCCTTCTCAGATCCGGTACGGGGCCCGACCCAGGCAGTGTGGATGAAAAAACATCACCTTCTCAATTTCGCTCTGTGGATCCGGGTCGGGCTCTCTGCCGAGCGAAAAAGCCATGTTCCACCCGCGGACTCGATGTTTGGAGCGTCTTCCGTGAATCTGACTATAGACGTATCGGTCTGACCTGTGGATCAATGGATCTGAAGAAAAGAAGATCAGATCCCATTTGGATCGTTCTGTGGATTGGTCTTCTGTGTCTTCTGTCGATCTGCATCCCACTTGGTCCAAACCCAGACGCTTCCCGTCTGGAAACTGCCATAGGAGGATCCGATCAGTTGCCACGGAGGGGGTCATTGGGGCACATCTTCCGTCCCATGGAGTGTATCCCTATGGATCCAAGTACCTTCTCAGAAGGTACTTGGACCCTCCAAACCTACATAGCGGTGTCCCCAATCACCTGCTGAGAAGGTACTTGGATCCCTAGGGTATGGGACAGGACATGTTAGAGAAAAATCGAAAACAAAAAACACGGCGGTCCTGAACATACTCGTGACTCGTCTAAAACCGAGAGTCCCAAAAAAAGCAGCAGGCTGGTGCCATGAATTCCTACAAACCACACAACAAACATAAATTCCTGGAAGTATCAATGCAAACGATCCTCTCTGATTCTCCCAAGTATATCCAAGTATACTTGGCTCCAAACTGAATCCTAACAAGTGGGAGGTCTGGATCAGTCTGGGATCTAAAGTGACTTGAAGTTGCCGGCACCACTTCCGGATCTACATACAGTCCCCATGTCCAACCCACGCGCGCCGCATCCCCCATCGCGCGCCACATCCCTCTTCCCGCATCCGGTGGCCTTCACAGATCCGCCGCCCGACAAAGCCCGAGCCGCCTAAGACCTCAAGTCAGGAAAATAAGGCTATTATCTGAAGTTAGCTACCCTAAGAATCATTGGACCCTCCGAACTGGAGGGTTTTGACCGAACGCAGGTTCCGCAGGGGTTTGGACCACAAGTAGATCCCCCATGATCCCCGATCCGGTGCCACCGTGCCACTATCCAACGTTGGCGACCACGTCACACGTGAAATCAGCACACTTCCCCATGCTTGCCTTTCAGTGGAATCAGCATGATTCTTCTAGCACAGTGACTGTTGAGCCAGCATGAAATCTCTCATGGCTGCTCTGTTCTGCTCCTTCCTGCCTCATCCTGCCTCCCTACTTCATGCGGAGCAAGATGCCACCACCTTCTTCCCAGTGAGGCTCTCCGCCGCCGCCGCGTCCGACCGTAAGGCCGCCTTCAAACACTTCAGATTGGTGCGGATTCCATGAGGTGGATTCAGCTATTGTGGCATACTCCGCAAGTCCGGGTGATTCATGTTTTCTAGGAGTCAGGTGAGAACTCAAAACTGGGGATGTGGGGTACTTGAGGAGATGGGGGTGGACGAAAGGTAGCATGTCTGCGGCTGCTGCTGCCACTGGTGCCACTGCTGCTGCTTTCTGCTTTGCTGTGCTGCAACCGCTGCTTTGCTGTTGCTGCTGCTGCTGCCGCCGCCACTGCTGCCGCTGCCGCTGCCGCCGCTGCTGCTGGTTGCTGCTGCTGCTGCTGCTTTGCTGCTGCTGCTGCTGCTGGTTGCTGCTGCTGCTGCTGCTGCTGCTGGTTGCTGCTGCTGCTGGTTGCTGCTCCTGCTGGTTGCTGCTGCTGCTGGTTGCTGCTCCTGCTGCTCCTGCTGGTTGCTGCTCCTGCTGGTTGCTGCTCCTGCTGGTTGCTGCTGCTGTTTGGCTGTTGCTGTTGCTGCTTTGCTGTCCCCCCCTCTTTCAATTTCGTCTGCGCAACCCCCAAAAAACTGAACGAAAATCAAGGGTTGTGGAGGCCAAACTTGTGTGAGCTTTGGTGCTGCTGCTGCTTTCTGCCGTGCTGTGCTGCAACTGCTGCTTTGCTGTTGCTGCTGCCGCCACTGCTGCTGCTCGTTTGCTGCTGCTGGTGCTGGTGCTACCTTTTTGCTTTGCTGCTGCTGCTTTGCTGGTTTGCTGCTGCTGCTGCTGGCTGCTTGCTTCTGCTCAGATCACTACCAAATTCTCCGCGGCGCAGGGTGGAGTCGACTGGGGGGGGGGGGGGGGGGGGGCCCC
>CAXAMN010024273.1:580831-608034 GCA_963970005.1 Durusdinium trenchii | reverse complement strand
GGGGGGGGGGGGGGGGGGGGGGGGGGGGGGGGGGGGGGGGGGGGGGCCCCCGCCCTGACATTTAAAACCAACTCTTTAAACGACCGAAATCAAGCACCGGACCACTTCACCACCCCCAATACATTATTGCTAAAGCAAAGACAACTCAGGTAGCGTAACCGCTACCTTTCGTGACATGGACTGGTGTCGGCGTCTGGAAGGCCTCCATGCCCGGACCGGAAGGCCTATCTGCATGTTTTTTGGGCGGATGGTTCACTTTCACTTTGTGTCAGCTGGGTGCAAGCACAGCAAGCTACAAACCGGTTTAGACCAATAGCATTCCTTTCGCCAGTGGATGCCATGCTGGTGATGGTAGCGGACTCGCCGCACTCGCCTTCGTGGAGGAATTCCAAGTGGTCCCCCAAGAGACACGGCGCATTTTGAGTGGGGGATCTATTTGTCCATCTATTTGGGGTTCTATATAACTTTTGGGTTCTATTTGTCCAATACATTTTGTGAAGTTGACTCCGACAGCTTGAGTCTACTCCGACAACTTGAGTCATTTTACATGTTCCTGTGTTTTGCGACCCAATACAGGGTGTTTCGCTATGTGGGGGATCTATTTGTCCATCTTTTTGGGGTTCTATATCATGTCCACCCAACATCCGACGAATCAAGTGATACGGTGATGCGTTGTCAAGAGTACCTTGTTCTCACAGCACATTGGGCGTGTTGTCGACCATCGCTGTAGTTCCTTCCCATGTCGCATCCCCATTCAAAAACATCCGCCCATATCACTCTCTCTAGGGATCCACATGCCTTCTCAGAAGGTACTTGGACCCTCCTGACGCCTACATACGAAGTGTCTCCAAGCACCCTCTCAAAGCATATGTAATGTATCCATGATAGGGTTTGAACTGCACGCTCTGGTCCCTTGCTTCGTGCAACCCCTTGCTGGTCCAAACGTTGCAGAATTGGACCCGCTTAGAGCGGGGTCTCAAGGGGTCAGGGGACGTTGCCCCGGGTGAGCTGTTGAGATGTACCCAACACTGGAATCATCGTATCCTCTATCCAACCTTGAAGCGGATGGCCTGGTCCTGTGGAAGACCCTGTTCCAATATAAACAGGGTGTTCTCCATTTAAATATATACATGTTTCTTGGAGGAAGGGCGCCATCTAGGAGAAGAATCCAAGCACCTCAACCTTGCCTCCACCAGCGGCAGCGTCAGCAAGACCTCTCGGCGCGCGAGGTAGACTTTGGCGCGGCCACTTCCACCCGGCGCTCGGGCGGCGAGGAAAGCTGGGCCAAGGAGAATGATGAGTGGCAGCAGCACGATCCGCCGCAGCACCTGTCGGGGCCCCAAGTCTAAGTGGAATGCAGTTGTGGTTGGGGCTGGAAGTGGAAGTGCTCTGAAACTTTCCGAACGCTGTGGGCTGTGTCTAACAGGACTTGGGCATGATGATCCCAAAGCTGTCCAAATCAGGAAATCAGTCGTCGAAATTGGAGATCCAAAGCAATCTGTCACGAAATGTACTAGCATCCCCCCAAGAAAGAACACAGTTTTATTAACTCTGCTTGTAGACTTAAAGACTCACTTGAAGGCTTCGTTGTGCATGGACGTTCTTCAGTTTCCACCTTCTTAGAAGTGCTTGTCTGGGAAAACGTTTCAACCCACCAGTGGCCAGAAAGTGGCATTGGGTCAGTGGTCACCATGAAATTGATCCAAAACCAATGGACTTACATGAAGGCCTTTGATTTGACGAAGCCACCTTGATCTCATTACCAATTTCTAGGATGTCATCATTTCTGAAGGGCAAAGGTGTGTTTTTCAGTGATAGGTCACGATTTTGTCAGTGATAAGGATTGCTCAGAAAAGCCTCCCAAAAACCATCTCAAACTCCTGATCAACACCTTATTCCTTGAAGGAAGCTCCTGCTCAAGAAACCATCAGAGATATAACATAATCTGATAAATCTACGGCTTCAGTGTGCAACACAGCTTTCCTCACCCTAGCACGATGCCTGCTGACCAGTCTTCCGTCGCGCCATGGTCCGTAGGTGTGCCGTGCTGTTGGGATGCTAAACACAAGGCCTCCGATAGCCTGCAGACTTTCGGTTGATTTTTATGAGGTGGACCTTAGGCTCAAGAGCAACAAAGAGCAACAAGCTGAATGCCAAACAAAGTTTCATATCTCTGCTCTTTGTCGATGATTTGACTTCAACTCGCTTGAAGATAGCCCCTATCTGCTACGGAACTCCGAAGAAGTCCTCAAGTGACTGGCAGTCAAGAGACCTATGTGACGGAGCCACAACACAGTTGTCTTGATTGGCCCTTTAACTTTGCTGCTAAGTGGATCCTTCTTTATGGATCTCAGTGCAGAACTCCGCTGGCAGCCAAGAAAGACAAGGGTGAGCACTAGCATCTCCTGTAGACTCGCCCCAGGAAGCCTTCTAAGGCAGTGGACTCTAGCAACTGGTCATGTTGACGGTTGATAAATAAAACCAACTCACCTGGATGACAAAACACCTCCATATGGCTCTTGCAATGGGCCTCCACATCGGCCACCTTACAAACTTGAGGCTGGGAAACGCTTGAAGATCCCAAGTCTCTGCTTCAAAATGCATGCACGCACTGCTGCGCACATGGCACAGCTTGCACAACTCCAACTACACCTTTTCTCCACATCCACTTTCTAATGAACGATTCTCGACTCGCAGAGAGACAACACGCGAAGCCTCTGTACAGGGAAACACAGATCTTCGAATTCGTTCCCAGGGAGCGGGAGACAGTCCTGGCTAAATGCCATCTGAAGAAACACATGCTCCTACCGCATCCTGCCACCAAACGGGACTCAAGGACCACCAAACCAGAAGCCTTGCAACTACCGTGATGGGACGGTTTTGCCAAATCAGCAGGGTGAAGTTCAACAGACCCTTGATGTTCAGACAAGCTGAGCTGCCAACCCCCTCCCTATAACCGTGGCACTGCGCATGTGGCTGTGCGATCATCGCAGGCATAAGACGTTCTTCTTCGAGCACGCTGGATCGTCCGGACGTCCAGGATGACTCATGGCCCAGAAAAGTGCTTTTCCAGGGCCTCAAGTATTTTCTTGAGGGGTTGGAGGGCTGCTTTAATAACAAACAGATACCAAAAAACATATACAATCATATATATATATATACCAGTATATCAACCATAACAATGGTGACAAAGCCTGTGGACATGCAAATCTATCGAATAAGTCTATATTCTATTTACCTGGGTTGGGCGTGCAGCTGGCTGACACTTGGACCACAGTGTGGAGGGCACACTTACAGTGACAAGGAATGACATGGCATCAACACAGAGAATCCAGTGTGCCCTAAAACTGTGCAGGAGTTCAAAACTATCTACAAGTCGCAAAGTTGCCAGCTGCGGGAGCGTAATAAAAGCATCCCGTTGGTTTGCCGGAGCTGGCATTCGATTGCTGCAAGTTGGAGGGACTCAAAATACCCCAAAATAAATCCTAGGGCGTTTCTGACCAAGGCAAAGCCTCAAACAATAAAACATCCATCAATCCATCAAGTTTCTCCCGTCTTTGGAATCTACATGAATCTACCAACTTGCTTCTTTGAAGGACCTTGGAAATGTCCGTGGAGGGTCAAACAACCTTTGGAACAGTCGGATTTAAGCAAACATGTGTATCCAACCCAATGGCTAAGTGAGTGCACATGCAAACTCTGGACCTGTTGTGGGACCAAATCAGCATCATGTCATTGCCATCTTGCGCATATCAATCTCTTCCACACCCTTAAACACGACCCATGCCTGATCAACAAAGCACGACTCGTGCCGATCCACAAAACAAACTCTTGGTACAGCTACTACTGACCTTGCTCAGTGCGCTCAGTGCGTGGCCAGGCACCCATGAGAGGTTCAGTAAAGAGGGTGTTGCCCTCACTCAGGAGCGATGTGTCTGCTTGAAACTGTGGACCTGTCTGTGAAAAATGTGTGTCGCAAGGCGCTGCAGGACAAAACACATTGCCAGTTAGCTCCGGAATTTCCGTGATCGATTACACTCGCTCATTCCAACTGCGTGTGGTGCGTCATGCAGCACCTGCTGCGCAAAAGGAACGGGTTGGAAACAGGGCTGTTGCTTATTCACTGGAAGCTCTTCTACATCACTCTAGGCGCAGTGACGAGCAAAGAGGCACATAAACGTATTGTTCCTGAAACACACTTATTTAACTTATTTGGTATACATATATATATATATACATAATATATATATATATGGTTATGCATGTAAACTCTTGATTAATAACCCAACTGTATCAAATGGCTCAACAATCCAAACGGGGGCGGCCTTAATCAAAATCAAGACTCTACACTACACGGTTAAATATTACAATATTACTAATCCGGGGGTCTTAATCAATCAGGAGTCTGCGTGAACTTGCCATATGCCGGGGATGAGGCTACGAGAGACTATGATGCTCTGGTGAGGACTCCGGCTCTCACGAGTCAAGAAAAACAACAAAAAACAAACGACGAAAGAACGTCCATCGACATCCAAAGGAACGTGGAACTTGAATGAACTTGACAACCACTGGATTGCAAAAGAAATTGGATTCCAATTTTTTAAAAAAAGTTTTATCATTGATGCTTTATTTTTTAAGGAAGTACTTGAAGTATCTAGAACTACAGCGACCTATAATCCGATGCCTACGCCTACGCAAGTGTTATTGGTGGATTCAGTAGATTTCAGTTGACCACTCGCCATTGGGCTAGCAAACTCAGCAGGCACCCCACAAAGTTGCACCCTTCATTTTTGCCATTCTACACCAACTCAAAACCAGGATCCCTACAATGAATGAATAGGTTACAATGAATGAATAGGTTACAGGGAAAATCCACAGGAAACCATGGTTTTCACAATGAAAACTATGGATTTCCTACAGATTTTCCCTTAAGCCTTAAACCAATTCATTGATACAAGTCTACACCAACTCAAAACCAGGATTGCTGCCAAAGGCAGGCATGTGGATGATTGGCCACCTATGCTCACTATGGTGAGGGTACCCAGGTGCCAAAACAAGGATCCCTACAAGTCATGTGTGTGTGTGTCTCTCTCGCTCTCTCTCTCTCTCTCTTTAGCGGCATGACTCGTCGCGGAGTCGTCTCACAAAGACGCCCAAGCCTGTCAACTTCCCCTAAAGGCCAGAGACCAACAAGTCATGTCATATGGGCATGCATAGGAGTCTTGTCATATAAGGCCGACTCACTACAACATGCCATGCGGTTCAATGGGTTTGCATTAAATGGATCACATTCACATCACCATTGAACTGGATGGCACGTTGTTGAGTAGTGTATATACTGGCGAGTAATGTCATGCCCAAATCAGACCTCCTCAGTTCCCCTGGAAAAGACAGGTTGATTATCTCATGTTTTCTTGAAAACAATCAATATTACTTTTGAAAGGATTGTTAATGTTCAATCAGTTTTTCCCCTGCCCTTGTGCTTTCTTAGTGGAGAAACTCGGAGAACCCAATTCAAACAAAAGGATTGAAGGCCCCACGTTTCCTAGGTAGGCATGGAAACAACCATGTCATGCCCCACGCTGTTGGACCTAGCTGTCGAAACGCGCTCCCCACGCCCCCGGACGACCCCTTCACCGGCCTCACGGACTGTGCCAACAGGTACCATGTGGCATCATCGTGTGCACATGGCCTCAGCGCGAGACCATGCCTCGAACGCCCAAAAGAGACGATGCCGAGCGAAGAAATAGGAAGAAACAGGATACGTGGCCTCTCCGAAGAGGTCTTCTGCCAAGGGTTATTCAACCCAACTAGGAGTTTGGATGAGTTTAGTGGTAGGTCCCTTATGAACCAAAGGGATCCAAAGGGGCTAAGCGGCTAAAGGTTCCGAAGACCAAAGGGAGTAGGCCTGAGAACATATTCCAAGTGCCTCATGAGTCCACATGACCAGGTGGAATCGAAAAAAATAGACCATGTGGGTACTAATTATGCTATACCAACATGGCTTGCGCATATCCCATTGCCGCATATCCATGTAAGAGCGGATGGTGGTTCAGTTACAGGAGCTTGCAGGCCCTTCTCTCGTATGGTTGAGGGCCATTCTACTTTTCGTCTTGTGGTTATTTGTCTACCTTCTAGCACCCCACAGATGTGGAAGGGCTTCGAGGGGTGTGCGAACTGTTCGTCGGACAGTTGGCGAGTGAGTGTGGTGTTAGTCGCTCTGGCGCTCGCTTCACACAGAAGAACACCGTGAACCTGCTATAACCGAATTTAGCTTTTGTGGGACCCTGTCCGGCTGTGGGATACTGTGGGGCTGTGATAAACACTCCTCATCTGCTCGAACTGTTTTCTCACCTTGTTTTTTCTCCCGTTTCTCCACTGCAACTGGATCTCCTTGATCAAAGGGTCGCATCGGCTGTGGGTGTGCATGTGTCTGCCATTCGTCTCGCATCGTCACTCACGTCTGAGGTCTTCAACTCTTCTCCAGCACAACGGTCCAACCGTCCAAAGCGCCCTGCTCTGGGGCACCGCTGCCGGGCTGTCCGAAGGGAATCCCAACCTTGGCCGCAAAACAACAAAAACAACAGATCCGAGACCCGCCGCAACAAGCAAACAAAGTATCACAAAAACCGTTGAACATGCGAGTGGCCAACACAACTTCTTGGTGTCCCCAATGCCAAAAGATGCCTTGGGTTGATTCTGGGTTGGCCCCTATCGGTTTTGCAAGGTTTTGATCGGGTGGCTCATGACTAAAGTACATGCATGAACGAAAGTTTGGTCAAATGCTCATAGTGAATTTGTCACGCCTGCGACATGTTTTGAGGGTAAACACCTTGCAACAAACACGTTTGCATTGTTCAATTCGTAACTTCCCCCCTTAAAAGGCGGGGACTATGTCTCTTATGTTTCTGTTTAAAGCGAACAGTTACGCTGTCCGTCGGTGGTCCACCACCGCCATCGCCAAGCAAGCAACTGTTGAAGATTCTCCTTGGCATCTTCCCACCAGCTGAAGACCTCCGGCTTGCCGAAGGGTTGGTGACACCAACGGAGGAAAAGCCTTCAGCCCTAGATCGCTTCGATGCTTGCTTGTGGCTGCGCGAAAAACGGGTGTTTTTTGCAAAGGGACATTAAAAACAAAAAAACAACAACAAACTAAAACGATTGAAACTGTATCAGCGGATCTTGAATATAGAGTCTCTCTTCATCTTTCCTAGCACTAGCACCATATGCTGAAAGGATCTTGGAGGTAGTTCATGATAATTCACACATCTCCCAGATCTGTAGACGAACGTCCACAAAATGAGAGGACCAAATCTGTCGTTCCCCAAGTTCCGCACGCCCGTGTTGATCCGTTTGATCTGCCGTAGGTAGTCCCACCTTAGGGCATCACGGACGCTTGCAAAGCGGCCCGTGGAGTAGGGAAGGTCCGTTTGGTCCAAGAAGCAGTGAACATGTGCAGCAAAACTGTTGATGGCTTGATGTTAGAAGCAACTACATGCAGGTAATACGTAATACGCAAAGGTAGTACGGTTATATAATATATATATATATTAAAATGCATGCATGTTATACGCAAACCTTTGAACAAAAATCATCCTAATGTCCTAATGATTGAAGAATGACTACATCTGGAAGCTAGGCATCTGCAAGACACAAACCATGCATCTGGTCCGCGGTCCGCGCGGCCCTTCGAACATGTCCGCTGGGCTCCCCTGGCGCGCTTCCTTCACTACTGGTGGCGCCTGGTGAAATCGTCATGCGGTGCGGCACCGCCAAAACACACCAAAACACATACACCACAAAATATAAATAGAAACATATAACCAAGCACATCCAATTGGAGTTGAACCGAAAGCAATAGCTACTTGGCTGCTTCTCAAGGCTTGAAGGGTCCGGAGGTCCTTCGTTCTGTGTTGGATCCAGAAACTTGGTACTTGGAGCCCTAGGTAAATGCAAGGCCTACACTGCAGCTGCACAATGCCCGCTAAACAAAAAGAAGAACTTGTTTACACACAATCCCACCACATGCCTGTTCCCACCGCCTCCAAAAACACAACGTGGGGTACTTTCAAAATTGAAAGATGTCATCATCATCGCTTTTCCTTGTACCAGCCATGTGGTCCTCTATCTCCTCGCCTGTGCTACATGGCGAAGGGATGGACCACGCAAAGTCCTCGTCGGACGCAGCGGACGGAGCGGAGCGGGTCACGGATCTGCTGCTCGGACGGACGGAGACGAGGTCTTCCAGAGGTGGTGTCTTCTCCGTGCAACTCATCGATTGAGGAAGGAGCATGTCCAAACATATAGATCACATCATCATTGTGTAATATATTGTGTATACTAGTGTATATATAGTATATGCATATATAATATATATATATATAGAGGATGTAGTTTAATCATTGTCCATTGGGTATACGGTATATCCCATTCCCTGTAACAATGGACTGTTGCAGGCACTTAATTTGACACCCAAATGATCCAAATCCATCACGGAGTTAAATCATTAAAATTGACAACACAACAACCTGGAACATCAACATCTGCAACTCCCAAAGTGTACCGACCATAGACTTCTCCACAAATCAATCAACCCCAACCCAAACGGCACCCACCAGAAAACCGGCCCGTTTTCTCTTCAAACCCTCAGTGCCCGCCACACACCATGCCTTTCAAAGGATCCTGAGTGGGATGCCTCAATACCACACCGTCGCCGCGGCAAACCGCCGGACCCGTGCCGTGCCGTTCGTCAACGGGGCTCCTCGTCGGAATCGGCGCGGCGCCGCGGGGGGGACCTGGGAGAGGAGAGAGGATGGGCCGAAGCGCGCAAAAAAGGTTGGATCCTGCTTTGTCAGAACTGAAGAGGAGAAACAAACATGAAAAAGAACAGATTACCCCTACTCCCCAGGAGAAGGAGGTAGAAATTCAGAAAGAAGAGAAAAAGAAAGAAAATGACCTTGAATGTGAACTACAAGGAAAGAGCAAAATAAGAAAAACAGAAAGAAGGAAAGAAACACATATCCCGGATCCCCATATGCCAGTGACTTTCTGTTTTTCAAGCCGGTGACTGTGTGATAAATACACGGACGGGCCCTGGCACTGGCAAAAAAAAACTCCAAGAACTCAAAAACAAGCAGTTATCAACTCCAATCAACACTGCAATCACTCCAATTAAGGCTCCATGACTCCTGGCACCTTGGCACTGGTGTTTTGTTGGACCCTCTCCCTCCTCTCAGTGCCAGGCTGAGGCGTCCGCTCCTCAGATGTGCGTAAACGGCGTCGCGCTTCGAGCGCTTCGTGGGCGATCAGCATGGGCGAAGAACCTGGAAAGCACCTCTGGGATACTCTTCCCAAACTGGGACACATGTATGCAAGTTCTACAGTGGATAATGTAGACTCTAGGTTCATAGACCACCCCCAGCCCTGAAGAGGTTTTTCAATTCACATGGAGGATTGTTAATCAAGAGTCTACATGGCACTCCTGGAAAGAATCACGGAAGTTGAAGTAAGCCTTGATTCAAAGTGCTCACATCTCACCTAGATCGTTCCTCTCACTGAGAAGTAGAACGTTTCATGTCTTCAAACATTCCTCAAAACGCTATTGAACGGTTTACCAGGTAAGCTAAGCCAATGACGTCCATATCCCCCCTCATGAAGCTGGCACACCCCTCCGAACCCAATACCGCCCCAAGGCGCCATTAGGTCATCGGTTCGCAAAGGCAAGGGCCGGCGGAGCACGTCCAAAATCTGCTCCGGCATGCCTGGGCGTCACGACAAAAGCAAAGACTGGGCATCCATGAAACAGAACGGAAAGCCACCCAGGTGCTTTCTGTATAACATGTCCCTAATCATAAACTATGTCTCAATCCCTATGGATCCACATACCTTCTGAGGTGATTGCAGACTATTTATGCAGGCGCCAGGAGGGTCCAATTACCTTCTGAGAAGGTATGTGGATCGGGAATATGATCTGGTCCTCTGGCTCTTCTTTCTTCACACCTCCAGCAACACCCACAATCATATGTTCGGTTCCCTTCCAAAAAGGACCTTCCCGGCCCATACCTCTCCGCTCTCTCCGCTCGGTGGATCGCTCCAAGGGGCCAATCTGCTCGCTGCCCTGGACGGCGATCCGGCCAATGCTTTCAAAGTCGCACTCCTCCTGCGCTGAGGACGGAGCCATGCGGCGTTTCGTGTGTGTTGCAGCAACGCTGGATCTCGAGATAGCTGCTCAGATAGCTGGATCTCCAGCAATCAGCAACACAGTTCTGAGATCTGGGGGAGAAGCATGGCATTTCAGAGATCGCACCATTCACTCGTCAACTACAAGTCCAGGCCAAACCACATCGCTGGCCACCCTTGCGGGAACATCTGCTTCCACCCAGTCGCTCGCTCACCCGGCAGCTTCCACTGGTCCTGTTCTCTACTCCTCATCGTCTTAAAGAAGCTCACAATCTCTTCGAACCTCAGGAGAAAACGTCGGGCCCGTCCGACCCTGACACTTTTCGCTCATACCCTAGGGGCTCCAGTCATACCGAACCTCAGGTTCGGTACGACTGGACCCTCCCAAGATAAGATTTTATCACAATGCCTCCAATATCCCCTGTACAATTCACTCGACAACCCCGGGGGGGGCATTTTGTATCTACAAATGCCTCATCCCAGGTCGAAACCAACCAATCCATCTATAAAATCAAGCCCCCCAAGATAGAAACCTTAAGTCTATAAGATTGGGTTGGGGGTTGGCCTGAGTGGGCTCACAGAAATGTATCAGAAAAGTGCGCTCTCTATAAAATCAACCCCTCCAAGAAAAATGCTTAAACAACCATCTCTACAAAATGGGTTCTAACCCTTTTCAACACTATGGTGGGTGGGTGCACATGCTCGAGTCAACAGAAAGATATAAAAACAAATGTTGTTTCTATATAACTTATATAATGGACCCTCTCTGTCTTGCAAATCCTGTTTCAGCTAACATGCTCCAAAAATTACCCTGATCACTCTACAAATCAGGAACACCCAGGACAGTGATTCTATAGAACACCAATATTGTCTTTACAAAATGGTCGTTTCCAATACAGGGGTTGACCCAAAATCCAATCACCGTACCTGAAAAGGTACTTAGATCCCAAGGGCCCTAGGGACACAATGGAACTCGAAGATTGGACCTGCGCCCTAAGGGAGAGGTCCCTGTGTTCGTCTCGTGGCGGCGGCTCGCCCGGATTCCTTCTGGCTTTGCCCAAATGCCAACCGACACCAACAATCCAAGGAGGATAGAATTTTGCAGGTGGAGGCCGGGGAAGACAGGTATGGTCGAGTTGGAGCAAGCACCTCTCGGCAGGAATCATCTCTCTTCACCTTCAAGCGGACAAGGAACCCGCCCCCCCAAACCACTGACGACTATAGAGTGATATTTTTCAATTTTTGTCTACGGCGTTTTCACAAACACCACCATAACACCCTCACCCTCATACATGAGGGTCATCACCAACAAAACCCAACAAAACTCACGCATGGAAAGCTTTTGTTCGTCACTCCCGCCGAGCTGCTTCATGGACAGCAAGGTGGACTGAAGCAACTGCAGCACCGACAATGAGATGGGCAAAATCTCCTGCAACTCGCAGCCGGGCAGCCCCCTCAAAGAATTTGGATTCTTTCGATAGAGTGTGCCTTCTTTGGATGCGGGCTGACCCGTGGGGGGGGGGGCAGGACAAGGAGGGTGCACCAACTGTGGAAGGAGTTCATTTATAGCCTAGGGGCAGGGGGTATGACAAGAACGGATGTCGCAACTGGCTGAGGAAGGAGGATATATCGTTGATACAGGGACCCCAAGGGTCCATGTGTGGCCCTCCCCAGTGCCGATCTCAACTCAAAAGGCTAATTAAGGCTTTAAGAGTCATTTTGCTCCACTACAGTCATCTTGTATAGTTAATTGAGTCAGTGATGTTTGAGCACATGTTGAGATGTATACCTCTGACCTTGCAAATACTCTTGCTTCTCTTTCATGTTCTACATACCCGACATACCCCCCACCCTCCGGTACCTATGATCAATGCGGGCTGCCACAGCGGCACGGTCCTGCAAACCACCACAAATGATTGCCTCGGGTGAAGAAAAGGACCAATGACTCCACCCTTTTAATCAGCATTCAAAACCTCCTAATTTAAACTGTTGCATACGTCTTGCTTGGAAGCCAGCCAAGTACAACTTCCTAGGTCTGTCGGGTTCATCCAGAATATACAAAGGCTTGCAAAGGTCCACAATCGTGACATTCCAAGCATACGACAGTGACTCTGTGCTTACTGGTGAATGTGTTCAAGCCGTTTTCCATTGGGTGTCTCACTGGGGTATGATTCTGGCTCCACGGGAAAACGCATCCTGCTTCACTGATCAATTGATCAATTGAATGCTCCCACCACTCTCCACAGCTGTGCTACTCACTTCAAAAACTGGGAGAGAGATGCCCTCTTCCCACCTGTCAAGCTGCTTAGCCGACCCCACTGGCCAAGCGGCATCCCAAAAGACGAGCACCATAGGCAGCGGCAAACTACTGATGAAGAGAGTCAGGAACCACTGATGCCTGCCAAGTGGGTGCAAATCCTTCCAAAAAGGACGTACAAAACACGTTCGAAAGCAGATTCGCAATACCCAACTCCCGGGGATTGTTCGCAAGCAACAAGTGGATGCGTTCCTCTTGAATCCTCTTCTGAAGAGCATCCAAATATTGGTACATATTGGTACAATTTGGTGCAAAGTATGGCATTCTAGACCCTACTCCGACCTGGTTGTCTGCAAACTATGCGGAACACATACATGAAGATATCATGAACCATGGCTTTCGGCTTCAAGTATGGGCACTCCAAAGCATCCAAGCGTTTGTCCAACCATCCAAGAGTTCGATGCTGCGCGGCCGGTTCACAAAGTATCTGGTAACAAAATCCAATAGTTGTTTGCTCTGCTCTTCGGTTCAGGGTAGGCAAACAGCTTGCGTCTTCACACTCTTGTAGTTTGAACGCGAGTGTTCCCGCACAACACGCATGTGTCAAAAGGCTCACCAAGAACAAATACAAATGCGCACCTAAACGATCTTGCCAACCTGCTATCACCAACCTGTGCTGTTCTGCTGAAACCCTGGGAAAGTTCCCCAAGTGCAGTTTGCGCTGCTCATCATTTTTTGGCGACACAACCCATTTTCCAGCCCCATGAACAGTGGTCAGGAGTTGGTTGCAAATGCACAGACAAGCGGCAGGTAAACTGCATGCTGCAGATTCTCTTTCAGGAAGTGCTGCTGCAACTCCTTGTGGGATACATGGTCCAAAGAATAACGTCGATGGAGATTCCAAGTCAATTCTTCCAAGTAAACTAGCAGCTATATATTATATATATACATATTCTCCATAGGAACTAGTTAAGTTCGGAACTAGCAACTGAGGAGCTTTGATGGTGCTGACACCCTTCCACCCTGTTCACCTCCAAATAAGAGTCGCACACAAAGCGTCTGGAACAGTCGACGAAGGAATAACACTGACTTGATAAGGTCCTACTAAGTGCCATAATTCAAAATGTTGCCAAATTCACATCCATCTCCTACGTCTCGCGTTTGGACATTGTCAAGTCCTTCAACACTAATGATAACTGAATAATAGCAAAGGGTGCGTATGCTAATTGCCGGCCTGTATCCTCACCAACCACAATGAACAAAACAAACACTTGTGCAAACAGTTTCGGGCTTAGACGGTTTAGAGTAAACCAGCCACAGGCTACAGGATATTCCTCTGCAATCAGGGTGTTTGAGATTGTGTGGCTGCCACAAATGTAGCCTTTTCTTCTTCTGTCGAATCGAGCCTCTATCCCAACTCACCCTGAGATTGTCAAGTGACAGGCAGGGTGGTGGACAACAGCTCTTCAAAAGCCCAAAGGTACCTGCAATAGAGCTTGATGAGTTGCTTTTCTCAAAAAAGAACCCTGAAATATGGTGCTTTCTGAATCTTTCTGACTGGTGTTTTGGGTACTGCTTGAATGTAGGCAGTGTCATTTCAGTCACTCCCTTGGCAGGCCTTGTGCGTACAAACTTGTCCAGCGGGAGACCAGCAGCACTGCCGACACTTTGCAGGTCAACCGACATAGCCCATCATAACGACTAAGCAGGTTGGATTAAGCTCTCTTTTTGACTTCCAACGCCCTGTGCCAGGATTGTGCACGAAAAAACACCTGCTCCTGCACTCGGATCCCCGTGGTGCTTCAGTTCGGCCGAGCACTCTTCTCAAGATGGTGCCAGGAACCTGTGGTCCATGCACCTGCCTTTAGGGAATTGTCGCATTACCACTGACTAAAATCATCTACAAACACTACGTGGCAAAAAGAACATATACTGCGGCCGTGGATCCACTTGGCACAACCGCCTACCTTCATTGCAACTATGACTATGGGCTGGCGGCCTTTGCTTTCCGCCTCGCCATGAGTGCAGCTTCGATCTTCAGCACTTCGGGTGCTACATCCTTCAACTCTTCCACAGCCCATCTGCATTGGGACAAATTTATTTCTGTCATCTGGCCAGCTTTGCCCGGAATTTGGGCAAGAAGTGCTGGCACGACTTTCAGCACGTCAGGAGCGACATCCTTCAAATGTGCTGATGCCCACAAACAGTTGGACAATCCTTGAGGCTTCATGTCAACAGCTCTGCTTGGAAGGCGGGCAGCGAGTGCTGACACGACCTTCAACACGTCCGGAGCGACATCCTTCAAACGTGCTGATGCCCACAAACAGTTGGACAACTGTTGGGGAATCATGTCGCCAGCTTTGCCTGGAATTTGGGCAACAAGTGCTGGCATGACCTTCAGCACATCAGGAGCCACTTCCTTCAAATGCGCTGATGCCCACAGGCAGTTGGACAACTGTTGAGGAATCATGTCACTAGCCTTGCGTGGAATGTGGGCAGCCAGCGCTGGCACAATGTCCAGCACATCAGGAGCATCATCCTTCAAATGTGCTGATGCCCACAAGCAGTTGGACAATTCTTGAGGAACCATCTCACCAAGCTTGCCTGGAATCTGGGCAATGAGTGCTGGCACAACATTCAGCACGTCCGGAGCGACATCCTTCAAACGTGCTGATGCCCACAAACAGTTGGACAACTGTTGGGGAATCATGTCGCCAGCTTTACCTGGAATTTGGGCAATAAGTGCTGGAACCACGTTCAGGACATCAGCATCATCTTTCAAATGCGCTGATGCCCACAGGCAGTTGGACAGTGCTTGAGGAATCATGTCACTAGCCTTGCGTGGAATGTGGGCAGCCAGCGCTGGCACAATGTCCAGCACATCAGGAGCATCATCCTTCAAATGTGCTGATGCCCACAAGCAGTTGGACAACTGTTGGGGAATCATGTCGCCAGCTTTGCCTCGAATTTGGGCAATGAGTGCTGGCACCACGTTCAGGACATCAGGAGCGACATCCTTCAATTTTGCTGATGCCCACAAGCAGTTGGACAAATCATGAGTATTCAGTTCACTGGCTTTGTCTTGAACATCTTGAGCCAAGTCGTGAATCAAGCTTGTCACCAAGGGCACGGCGCCCAGCAGCACTGCCAATGCCCAAAGCACGTTAGCGGTGGCTCGTGCATCCAGTTGCTCCAGCATGAGCATGTTCTCAACTTGAGAATTCAGCCTCGGGAGGACCGTGCTTTCAGCACAGTTTCGAGGTAACGACCCGCTCTGCTGAAAGATTGCCAACCTGTGGTAGGCGGCTGAAACGTGAAAGCAGTTGAAGTACGGTGCGTCCACCGCTTCATCCAAAATGCCAAGCAACTCAGCTGGCGTCAGGACCTTCTTTATCTGAGATGTCAATCTCCGAGCATCCTTCTCACCATCTGATGCAAAGGAGGAGGCCTTTGACCTCTCACCACCTGCAGTCTTGACATCAGTGGTCTTGGGCAACAAGGTTCCTCTCCTTTCACGCACCAGCATGGTGGTGGTCTGCAGCTTGGCCCCACGATGGCACAGGTGGATGGTTTCGCCAACATAGCTGAGATGCCCGAGTCGGAAGCACACAATGCATGCCAACCAGCAAACCACAATGCATGCACTGTGACGAAACGAGCGGCTCTTCTGGCTTTTGAGCGATGCCCAAGGCATTGCTATTGGCTTTGAGCACTGGTAAGAGGTGGGCATGGCCAAGTAAGGACAACTTACGAAGCCTTGATAATCGTGGGAGGTGTTTTAGTTTCATGACCTGAGTGGAATCATAGTTCATAGTCTGCAATAGAAGTTTGCAGGATATTGCAGGTCAGAATTTATGTTTCTTTCTACTTTGCCTCTGCCATGCTGCCATGCACAGAAAAGTGAATCGAAACTTGAACAAGCTGCTGGAACAAAGATGATCTCAGTAGCGTGTCTTCCGTGCCTTCTAGCTTCCAAAAATCAAGTGACTCATGAACGTACACAATATTGTACCATGTCAACATGGGAGCAACAAAGCACCTTGCTGTTGAAACGTGCACATGAACAACAAGCAGGTTGGACTGCACGTGGCACGCTCTTTTCAATTTCCACCATCCAGTGCCAGGACTATGCACAAACCACCACATGCTCCTGCACTCGGATCTCCGTGGTGCTTCGATTTAACTGAGCACTCTTCTCAAGATGGAGCCAGGAACCGTGGCAGTCCTTGCGCCCTGCCTAGCCTATAGTATGGATCTAACATGCGCAACAAATCAGCAGGTTTCATGCACTTTCAACCAATATCAATCCAGTATTCAAGTGAAAGCTACGGAGTCCTTGCTCGTATGGCAGGTTCGATCTTCAGCACTTCGGGCGCTACATCCTTCAACTCTTCCAATGCCAACCGGCACTGGGACAAGCCTTTTTCTATCATCTGGCCAGCTTTGCCGGGAATGTGGGCAACGAGCGGTGGCACAACTCGCACCGCATCAGGAGCAACATCTTTCAAACGTGCTGATGCCCACAAGCAGTTGGACAATTCTTGAGCGTTCATGTCAACAGCCTTGCCTGGAATTTGGCTACCTAGTGCTGGCACGACCTTCAGCATGTCAGGAGCGACATCCTTCAAGTGTGCTGATGCCCACAAGCAGTTGGACAGTTCTTGAGGATTCATGTCACCAGCTTTGCTTGGAATTTGGGCGATGAGTGTTGGCACAACATTCAGCACATCAGGAGCGAGATCTTTCAATTGTGCTGATGCCCACAAACAGTTGGAGAAGCCTTGAGGAATCATTATCTCAGCAGCCTTGCCTGGAATGTGGGCAACCAGCTCTGGCACAACCTTCAACACATCAGGAGCAAGATCCTTCAAATGTGCTGATGCCCACAAACAGTTAGATAAGTCTTGCTCAAACATGCCGCTAGTGTTGATTGGAATCTGGGCGGCGAGTGCTGGCACACTCTTCAGCACATCAGGCGCCGCATCTTTCAATTGCGCTGATGCCCACATGCAGTTGGACAAGTCTTGACAATTCATGTCGCCAGCCTTGCCTGGGATGTGGGCAACCAGCGCTGGCACTATCTTTAGTACATCAGGTACAAGATCCTTCATATCTGCTGCTGCCCACAAGCAGTTGGACAAATGTCGAGCAGTCATTCTGCTGGCTTCGGCCAGAACGTCTTCGAGCAAAGCAGGAATCAAGGTGGTCGCTGAAGGCACAGCACCAAGTAGCACCGCCATTGCCCAAAGCGCGTTTGCGGAAGCTCGTGCATCCATTTGCCTCAGTTTGATCATGTTCTCAACTCGAGCGTGGAGTTTGGGCAGCACTGCACTGTCCACGTAGTTGCTAGGCAACCGGCCTTTCCTCTGAAAGATTGCCAACCTGTGGTAGGCAGCTGAAACGTGGAAGCAGTTGAAGTATGGAGCATCCACAGATTCATCCAAAATGCCAAGCAACTCAGCTGGCGTCAGGACCTTCTTTATCTGAGATGTCAATCTCCGAGCATCCTTCTCACCATCTGATGCAAAGGAGGAGGCCTTTGACCTCTCACCACCTGCAGTCTTGACATCAGTGGTCTTGGGCAACAAGGTTCCTCTCCTTTCACGCACCAGCATGGTGGTGGTCTGCAGCTTGGCCCCACGATGGCACAAGTGGACAGTGCTCCCGACATAGCCGAGATGCCCAGGTTGGAAGCACACAATGCATGCCAACCAGCAAGCCACGCCGCATCCAGCCCGGCGGAACCCGCGGCTCTTCTGGCTCTTCAGATTTGCCCAACACATCGCTGGACTGGAGAAGGTAGACATGGCTGAGGCAAAAACTTCTTCGAAACTTGTGGGAATGTGTTTCTTTTCCATCACATCTCTCTCTCTCTGTGTAAATGAAGATGTGTGAGCAGAAGCTTGAGCTTGAGAAACATATTCTGGCAGGACCACATATCGGTGCCCAGGTCCAGGTCCACACCAACGAAAAGCTCACTTCATCGGGCGACCGGTGGCCCGGTGGACGCAACGGATCCTGGATCCCAGAGAAGGCGAAGCTTGGAGAACGCGTTTCGCGTATTGGGGGCACCGCTTGAGGAGGGGGAACTGCCGGCGGTAGAAGCCGTTGAGATGACCTGGGTCGACCGAAAGATCCAAGCCGAAGGTGCCCGAGGGGTGACCGGTCGGGTGACCTGAGCGAGCGGTTTGTGACCCTTGTGGCCGGTGGTTGGGGCCACAAGAGAACTTGTTCCTATCAACAGAAGGGTCGAATGGGTTCTAGATGGTTCTGGGGTCGTTCTCAAAAATTTGGTCAAGTCACAGCTTTTGAAAGTCATGGGAAGCCACAGCTGGATGATGTTGCTGGTCTTCAGGCACGGAAATCGAACTTAACTTGGAACAAACGTTGCCCTTCGCATTCGCCACCACAACCCGACAGAGTCGCAACATGCAGCGCGTGCTCCCAATTTCCCGCCAGCGTCTCTGCTCATCCTCCTCTATAGACGAGCAGCTACACTCCATGAGGCTGAAGAACATCCAAAATGTCTCCTGGACGCAGAAAAAGCCACCAACCGTCAGGTGAGAAGGAGAAGGCCTCAACATGGCATAGCCTGTTCCATCCTCCCTTTAGTCAGTAAAGTGGGGCCAAACCCGTTGTTTCATACCGACCGGGCTCATCCAAACCCTCCACCCTTCCAATCTAATGAGCTAACTGCATCGACTGGAAAATCCTCCTCTCCCGACTGAGTGCAACAACATATAGTACTTATCACCGAGACCCACGGAGCAACCAATGCACTGAAGAAATCCACTCTGGATTCTGGATGCAAAAGGCTAAAGGTTTTAGCGTCCAATGGATTCAATTGGGCCAACCCGCCTTCAACTCGCCCTTGGCACATCGACAGCTCCGCCATGCTCTGCCAAAACCAGAGATGGGACAACAAAAACACGTTTCAATATGTTTTGAGCATCAAATCAACAATATCAACTTCAATACGTCACCCTGGTGCTTCTAGAGCCTCCACCCAAAACATCCAGCTCCTCTTCCATCTCCGGCGGCAAATCGCGGTCGTCGCCCCCAAAGGCCCCACCCTGCACCACCTCGTGGCGGTTTGCGCGACCAGGCGCCGATGGGGTTGCGGGTCGAGCCCGCTGAGGTGCCCTTTTGGACATTTGCAGCACAAGAAGCTTCATGAAGCTTCTATACTATAGGATCATCCAGAATCGTAGATCGACATCGTGTATCATATACAACTTGTCAAACTACACAAGATATCTGTCCAATTTTGGTACCCCTATGGATCCACATACCTTCTCGGAAGGTAATTGGACCCTCCAAGCCTACATAAATAGTCTCCAATCACCTTCTCAGAAGGTATGTGGATCCATAGGGTACCATAGACACATCATGAACTGCCCATTTGTCAAAGCCCAAACAGCTCCGCTTCACCGCATCGATCCCTGTCTCCAGGAACGCGACCAGAAGCAAAAGCCCCACGATGAAGTTCATCCCTTGGCCTCCAAACCGAGGGAAGGTACGTGGGAAGGCTTGGGAGAGGTGTTCGGAACCCACTTTGGAACCATGTTGGAGCATCCACAGTATTTTTATAAAGGCATAGACATGGACAGCCTACATAGATGTGCTCGATCATCACGTTGTTTTTTGGTGCATTTTTGGGATGAATGTGATAGAATCCTCAATCCTCTGCTCCCCTTTCTTTGAAAGCCATTCTTCTGGAGGACATCTTGCTCTCCTGGCACTTTGATTATTGGCAGCCCTGGCGTTCTGTTACTTTGTCTTGTGGCTGGCACTTCAGGGCTTCGCTGCCCAGAACCGGAAAACGTTTTGCCGGACGGCCAGCTGCAACAACCGACGCTGGGTCAAATTTACCATATGGCTGACTCTCTTCCACCCTCAAAGCAAATGAGAGGAATGAAGGCAGGATGGGACCCCCAAAACAAGAGAGTTGCTTGCATAAGCTGAGGTCCGTGCCAGTCTGGGTATGACACCGCACTGGCCTTCCCTTGCTGGTTGTTGAGGTTTGCTGCTGCTTGGGGGGACGCTCCTTCAGGGCCCCGGGCAGTATCCCACATCTGGACAAAGGTTCGCATAGGCTTTCAAGATGCGAAACAAACTTTCTTGCCTCAGTGGTTCGCATCCGCATCTGTCAGGATATCTTGGAACCATGGGCCTTTCTCTATCGCTTGGGTCGACAGAAATGGGACACCTCTGCCATTCATCTCATAAAATGAGTGCATTCAATTGCTGTACTCTTCTCTGTGGAGCAAGTCTAACGGCGCATCCAAATGAACCACCCTCCACAATAACCAGGTGATCCATACTGACCCCCCAAAGAGAAAAGAAACAACGCCATAGAGGATCCCTGCCTGAAGCAACAAGTGCCCAGGATCCTCGACCCCAGGTTCAGTATACTGCAACTGTCTGGAGGCTGCACGTTCAAAAGGTGAAGCCACAAATTCACCTCATGCACGTTTCTTCCAGCCCTGGCTGAAATGCCCAAACCATCCATAGAACTGGAATAGTTACATAGTCTACTCAACAGCAGGATCATCAATGGAGTACAGTGGTTTCAGAGTAGATGACACAAACCCCCAAAAACGTCTTTTGGATGACGGCCCATCTAAACCCCCTTTGGGGGATTGTGCTATCTACTCTGAAACTGTAATGTTAACATCCCAGTCATAACCTATTTGACAAGACTAGTAATTAGCTTTTTGGCCTGCCGGACTTTTACCATACTAGTTTGTAAGTGCTATATAATCTACCTCTTCCATCCATCCAATGATCTGGGGCAAAACGAGTCGCAGCGCTCCGCGCTCTGTCTGAGCCCCCGCACTGCCGGGGACCGAACTTCGGGTCTTCCTCAGCGCGGTCGACCCGGCGGGGTTTGGGCGGTCCCGGACCGTCACGGCCCCTCAGTCTGGAGGTGATGGAACTCCGACATATGGTCAAATAGAATCGAACTCGGAACTCCGAATGAGGTTCTTAGTCTACTTCCTTCCTTCCTGCCACATCAGCCATTACCCAGAAGTTGTGCTAGGAAAAAGCACGCAAGACATTGGTATAAATATGGAGTATAGGCTAGTATAGCTAGTATATGAAGGTGCGAAGGTGCCTGTTGACAAAACACTGACCGCTCTCGCGGCTATTTCTCTTGCAGCTTCAACGCCTTTCAACCCGGCTCTCCGGCGGGCGAGCTCTCCGGCTCTTCGGGACGTACCGTCTCACGACGTCGTGGTTTGGTCCGAGGATCTGGGAAGGTCCTTGGGATGTCGATCTCGATGAGGTGCAAAAACTCATTCTCAGCCATCTGCAGCTCCTGGAGAGTCGAAACTGGAACTGGAACTGAAGGGATCACAGAACAACAAACTTCTTGGGAGTGTTCAGAACACCACTGGAACCACTCTTCAAGAACTTTGGTTGGATCTGTTGTTCTGTGAGTCCTAAGAAAAGGGATCACAGAACATCAAAGTTCCTGAAGAGTGGTTGGAACTGGGAACGTTGTTGACCTTGTGGACAGTTGATCTGACGAAAGCCGAAACGGAGTCTTTAGGACCTTTATTCCTCTGACTTCTTGATTTCTTCTGAAAACAGGGAAATTGAGTCCACGGAAGCACTGAGCCAAGGTAGCCGCACCAACAAAACTGTTCAAAGGACATCCAAGTGCCAAATGCCACAACTGAAAAGTCCATGATCATCCAGAGGGTATACATTAAAGGACCCATGTATATATGAGGACCCGTGCGTACTACATCCTTGACCATTTCCCCGACTCGGGACTCAAGGCATTTTGCTCGGTCCTTGTAGAGGCCCGCCTTTGCATGGGCATCCGCCTTCAGCGCAGTCTTCCAAACCTGACAAAGGGTCTTCCAAACTCCGACGCCAACAAATGAAGCGTGCTGGTCTTGACTAGAACCATCAGGAACATACTCAAACAGTGAACAACTACTATATACCCCAAAATTAATGCAGCAAGAACTGTGCCAACCTCTTCAAACGTGACACATTCTCCAGAGTCCGTTCACTAAAGTGGTCAAAAAGCCTTCCTACGTTCTTTTGGCACCTTCATAGAGGGAGCACTTCCCACCTGACTCGCAGCCTTTGACCACCCACCAGGGTCAAAACCTGTATACACAGGATGCCTCCGCGCGGTACTCCGCGGGAATGCCCTTCTTGGCGCGGCGGAGGAAATCACCCGGCCGTTGGTGCATGAACTTCTGCAAGCCTCCGCCGGAAGCGCTGTTTGGGAACCTGTCCCGCTCTGGAGGAGGGTTGGGGGAGTTGGGTTGGGTTTGGGTCCAATCAATGGTTCAACAGGAATCCTCGTAATTGTGGTTGGCCATGGTTGGCCATGGTTGGCTAATATCGGCTCAATTGGTCATGGCTGGCGTGCCCTATAGCACCGCCCACATGACCCAGCAGCATGCGTGCGTGTCAGCCGCGGGAAGCTGCGGCCTCGTTGCTGCATGCTCTTCCACAAACGTTGTCGGCGAAGCTTGTCGTCCGCCATGCCGCCTGGGAACCAAAATATGGAGACGGATGTGAAGTAAGCAGCCTCGCCCAAGCCAAGTTGAGGAGGGCAGGAAACCAACTTTTGAGGCTGAGATCGTCCAAAGTCTCCCGGAGGTCAATTCCAAGTACACAAAACTGCCTTGCATTTGAGTGGACTCCAGGAAGTTGGCTTGTTTATTAAAGTGCCGTCCAAACACTACACCAGGGATGTTGTGCAACGTTAGGGATGGGGTTGATGGATTTGTTGTAATCCCTGAGGAGCCGCCCTTTGATATGAAAGAGAAACAAAGCCGGCCTACTCTCTCCGACTGACTCAGTCTTCCCAGTTCAGTGACTAAGGGGCCATCAAGCCTCTGGGAACAGAACCAAATTAAGAAGCTTCTTACTCCAACACCCCAAGTAACTGCAGGTCAAACCGAATCTACAATCACCCAATGGCCCATGATTGCTTGGGTCACCACTAGCATGCGCACTCATCCCAGACAAGGAGGACATTGGACCCCAAAACGGCGACGCTCTGCCCCTTCAGACTGCCCCGGGATCCAGGGCTCCGGGCATATCAATTGGGCTGGACGAGAACCGAAAACACAAAAGACTTAGATCCTGAAATTTGGGTCCTGATCATCTACAGCTGGCTGGCAAAAAGAGAGTCTGCAAACATTAATAATTGTGCCGCTGAAAGACCTGCTGGCCTACGTGAGCAAGCTTGCAACAAGATGTGAGTCAGTGCCAAAAGTTGCGAAACACCAGTCTAGTCTAGTGCTTCAAGTGCAGCCAAAAAGAGTTTTTCTTTTTTTTTTCACAGCTTTTGCAACTCAACTGCAACTGGACCAAGTCGTGGGCTTCTGTCGTTCACTTTCTGTCAAAAAGCTCCGTCCCATGGCCCTGGAGCCCGAAGCAACGCGGCGACGGTTCAGTCGGCTGCGATGGCCCTGGGCCGGCGAGTTCGGATGGACCATGGATCCTGAAATCCGCAGGGCAAACAGGTGGTGTTCATGCACACCACTTGTTTTTGAATGATTTCAGGGAAGTGCAACCCATGGAACCGTGCCATGAGCCTTTGGATGCCAAGTGCCAAGTGTTGGCCTCCAGAATTTTCTGGAGATGGAGGGGTACTACAGGCTTTTGATAGTCTTTTGGTATCTTTTGTAGTTTCATGATGATTCATGTAGTGTCCGCCCTTTTTTGTCTCCCTCTTTGTATGATAATGTGTGATATATCTTTGCAGCGCATGAGGTTGAACAATGTTTAACAAACGGCAGTAATGCCGTGACCGCTGAAGAATCTCCGAGGATCGACGCTAGAACTCCCATGTCCCCTCCCCATCATTCCACGAGCACCATCCCTTGCCATTTTGCCGCGCATAAATCGCCGCCCACGCATCGCTCGCGCGCCCGGCTCCGCTCCGTGCGTGAGGCGTGTCTGGCTCTGGGCGGGGGGCCGGTTTCTGGTTTCTGTGCTGTGCCCGGAGGCGAAGTCTGGTGTTGACTGGTTCTGTGCTGCTGTGCCACGCTCACACCTCGCGCCCCGCTGCGCGTGTCGACACGCAAAACTCGGAGCTCGTCTACTTCGCTGGGGTGACACTCTGCTCACAGGCTTTCCTGCGAAAGGAGATTTGGACAGGGGAGACACGCCGAAGGTGTGTGGCCGTCGTCCAAATGCCCACGCCAAAGAAGAATATATGAATGAGCTATCCGGCGGAATGTGAAGCTAGCCGCTAGCCCCTTTGATCTGTGTGAGCAAGTAGGTCCCACCGAAACTAGACATGCCATGCCCCGAAAAAACAAAAAAGAACTCCTACTCATGGAAATGAGGCATGTGGTCCTGGAACACCATCTTTCATTGAGAAGAATGCACGTACAAATATTCCATCTCCCCACAACTCAAGCCTACAAGTCCAAATACCCACAGGTAACCTGAGTCATATCCTTTATATCTCCTTGAGTAGTGATTTGTTACGACCAACTCCAGCAAAATGAGGTCTGTGACCGGTAGGGCAAAGTGCCATGCTACTGGTCCCTTCGGACCTGTGAGCCCTGCACGGTCGGTGAGCCACGCAACCGTGCCCGAACGCGTTCCGAGCTGCGCGTTCCACTGCGCTCTGAGCGTTCGAGAAGCAACATTGGTGTCTTGAGCTCCGTTGTTTTGTGTTGAATTTCTATGTTTCGCGTGAAGAAGGATTTCTTGGAGAAATATCCTGAATTATCCAACTCCAAACGCTGAAACCCACCACCCATCCGCCTAGGAGGATGCCTTGGAATCCGCCGCCGCGGCGCCGGTGGCTGCACCGGCAGCGCCCGGCAGCATGCCGGGGATCATGGGCATGCCAGCCATAGGCATGCCCATCCTCAAGTGCCACATCGGATCATCAGCTGGAATACATCTGATCTGGGATCACATGGCCCTGGCGGAGAAAAACCACGGATTGAGCAAAGCTGTGATGGGCGACCCGGTGGAAAGCTAGATTGACCAGTGAGGATGATGAAAGACCAGAACCGCTCTTTAGTCGGACCTGTACTTCTTACACTTAGATTGATCTATCGGCTTGTAGAGAAAGATAAAGGAAGACGGTCCTTTCCAAGATCTCCTCTCTTCTCAGGAGGTGTCTTTTCCTTCTGAACTCTGATGCTGCAATCCCATCTCCCTGCTCCATCTCGCAACCTGCTCTATCCTCCCCTCCGAGCCCCCCCGCATCTGCATGCCGGGCAGGGCCATTCCCATGCCAGGAAGGCCTGGAGGAACGAAAGGTGAGGAACCCACCAGGCCACGCGAAGGACGGGTCCTGCCAAAACCCACGGAAATGGCGCGGAGTCGCCAGCCATGGGCCATGTGTTTGCCAGAAATGACCCGTTTTCAGGCTGACCACCTGCAGCCACCTGTTCCTTGTCATCAATTATTGGACAGCACGCTTGGGCTTGGGCCATCTTCGTGCGAACCATACACCCCAAACAGCAGCAGTCACAAAGGGATGATGTTCAGTCCCCAAGTGAGTGGATGTGACAGGGGCACCCTGTTTACCTCCAATAAGTTCGGCACCCCTTTCGAAACCACTGGAATTTCCTGTGTCTTTCCATCTTTTGAAGGAGAGAGAACGCTCGCCGCTGGACCGTGGTCCACCCCGAAGCATCAAGAATTTCAGACCACGAAAACCACTCCCTGATGTTCATCAAAAATGACGTGGAACACCCATGGGGGTGCCATGGTCATGGTCGAGTCTAGCCTAAATCCTAACATGGCTCATGATGGTGGCTCATCCCAAAATGAGCTTGGAGACCTTGGGCAGCTGTGTGTTCACCTTCCTCGCTGCAAGAATGTCAACCTCCTTCGTGGAAAGGTGGTGAACAGGGTGTTGAAAGGTCTACGTGCATACTAAAGAAACGTAATCTGGAAGCGGAACAAGAAATGCTATCTGAAAATGGAAGAAAGGCTTTCGGCAAAAGGACGCTCCTTTTGGTTGGGTGTCTATTGTTCTAATGCCCGGCACATCTCCGTGCAGCTCAGTTTTGAAGCATGCCAGGACACATGCTGGAACATCAAACGTCCAAACAACACGTCCCTGGCACCCTGCAACACCCCAAATCAGCTTCGCGGGTCGAAACCCTTGGAGCCCGGGCCCATTCCAGCCATGCCAGCCATCGCACTCATGCCCAGCACATCGAGTCCGGGCATCATGCCCGGCATCATCATGCCGGGCATCATCATGCTCATGCCTCGGCAGGCGTGAGCGGTCTCGACGTCTCTTGCCCACCGTGAAACCAAAAGCGTGCGGTCTCGACTTCGTGTCTTATGCGTTCTGTGAGGGCTACAGGAGGGGAGGTCGTAGGGATTCTGTGGGATCAATCAAAAACACCTGCCAAAAGATCATCAAATGGCTGACCCCCTTGGCCCCTGGTTTTTGTCTGGAAAATACCAACCAATGAATCTGTTTCCGCTTGTTCTTGTGCGTGCCAGAACCATTCCCAAATAGATCAAATAGGGTTGAACATGATTGACCTTTTCCAGGTAGGAATGTTGAGGTGGGGATCCACACGGGCTTCACCACCTGCTATAATTAGGTGGGTATAACTATATTATAATATATTAATGTCAACCCCGGATTAATCTGCCCCCCCCCCACATAGAAGGTCAACAAGGTCAAGAAGGTATGAGATACCACTCATGAGGTCCACTCCCCCTGAATTATCGGCTCAGGGAGCCATCGTAGTCCTAGTAGTCGTCGGTAGTAGGTAGTAGGTAGTAGGTAATAGTAGGT
>CAXAMN010024273.1:569089-580821 GCA_963970005.1 Durusdinium trenchii | reverse complement strand
TAGGTAGGTAGGTAGGTAGGTAGGTAGGTAGGTAGGTAGGTAGGTAGTAGTCACAACAAATTTAAACAAGCACAAAGAAAAGGCCAGGGACACAGGATCAAATTAATAGGGGGTAGTAGTGCAGATTATTGGTGGGGGACCGGCCCTTGTGAGGGGTACCCTTTGTGAGCTTGTCAAATGATTGTTTTTAATTGTTTTTTAATAAGGCAATTTATAGGCCCTGAGCCCTAGACATTTTTAAGTATTTCATCAAGATGTAGTAGGTAGTAGGTGGTGATGGTGGTGGTGGTGGTGGTCGTGGTAGTAGCAGTAGCAGTAGCAGTAGCACTAGCAAAGCAGCAGCAGCAGCAGCAGCAGGAGGAGGAGGAGGAGTAGTAGTAGTAATACGAAAAATTGACCTGGTTGTGGGCTCGGATTAACTGGGGGGGATTTATTAATCCTGACTTAACATTAATTCCTTGCCAAAGCCGAGTTAAAGGCTGAGGCCGCCCATGCAACTACAGCTCTAAGAAGCAGTTTAAGGCCGCCACCACCCATACTCGCTTGCAATGCTGCCGCTGCTGGCGACGCAGCAGCTGCCGCAGCTGCTGCAGCACTGGGCGTGGCAGCGGCGGGCGACGCAGCAGCGCCCGCTGCGGCGGGTGAGGCTGCAGGGGTGGCAGCTGCTGGGGCAGTGGAGGACCTTAGCAGCGGGCCTGTTTGGTGAGGGCCACAAATGGTTCGTTTGCAGTGGGAAACTGCACAAAGGGATCTCCATACAACAAAAGGCCACAGCAGTTGTCACTGAGTTCCTGCTTCTTTGGGATGAACAGTGACCAGCAGCCAAAGACTCACAAGTGCCTCCACTGTTGGTGGTGACGCATCCGAAAACCAAACGGTTTATAAAGGCTTCACTGCCGTGAACGGTGATGCCCTGAGGTCGCCGCGTGGCTGCCTGGACGTCTGATTGGCTGCAGGATGTGGTTGCCACGATGTTGCCACGTGGGGTTTGTGAATCAAAGTTGGCCTTATGCCTTAGACATGCTTGGACCATTCGTGAAACCATCAAGTAGTCCTAGTTCTAGTCACAATTTCGGCCATAGAGCCACCTTTACCACTCATCCAACTATCAAGGGTGCTCTCTATGGAGCATGGATCACTTAGATTATCTTAGAGTGCCCGGCTTGCTTCACTTCAACTGGGGTGAGGCCTTACTAAACTTGAATAAAAAACCTTGAACACACATGAGTGATGGACAAAATCTCTGGCGAGATGCCTCTTGGGGATGGTCAGGGGGGTGTCCACCCCCTTCCCCTTTCCATTCTGCCGACCCAAACCATAGATTTGGTTCAATCATCCTCACGTCAACAACTGACAAGAAGCTTGCCCCATGTCCATGGTCCATCCCTATTGACTTCCCTATGGCATGATCCAAAAAGAGTGTGAGTGATAGCCGCAATGGTCAGCTAAGTTGGATCGGCCTGTAGAAGCTCCAATGCATGACCAACCGCCTTCATGGATCCGACAAAATCGACAAATGTATTCCCCATGTACTCTCCAAAGGCACGCCCGTTACATGGATCAAGCTTGTACAGGTGTTCCTGGACCCAGAAGGCGAGTAACTTATATAGCCATCCTAGCAAAGAAGAGCCACTCAGCGCCTGTGCAGGAGCTGCAGCACCTGCAGCAGCGGCCGCTGGCGCCGCCGCCGCAGCTGCCGCGGGCTCGGCGCTTGCCGCCTGACCGAAAGGGGCCGCTTCGGCGCACTGAAAGGCGGCGAAGGAGGACAAGCACTGGAGAATGAATGCTGGACACCCCAGGTGCCACCTCAATGCAACGTGGGATCACCAAGACCTGCTAAAAAACTTAGATCCGATCGCAGAAACCCGTTCCTAAGAGTCTCAAGGTGACATAGTGGTCGTCTCGTCTCGCAATATGGGGAAGCTGCGCAGGCTTTCCAATCCCAACCACTTGCGATGGCTTTCCAACATGTCAACTGCCGCGTGTCCAACAAACATGCAAGTGGAGTCACATGTCAAAGGCCCTGTGTTTTGCAAAGAAAGGCCCTTCCAGCAGCCATTGTCCACTTCCATGATTGTTGGAGAGTGGGCATGCCATGACACCGGAAGAGGTATCAAGGTCCAGGCTGATTCAAACAACTTTGAACTACTCTGCTACTCTCAAAACCCTTCCATGGTCAGCCATGATAGGCCATGCTGGCCTTTTGCCCTATAGGACTTCAGCGGGTCGAAACAACTTGAAGCACAAGCAGCGGTGCCTTTCAGCACTTCAGCGGTCGAATTCAATTATCTTCGATCATCTTCGATCCCTGCCTTCGACACTGCAGAGGCCGCGGATGGCATGGCCTCGCTTCACCCGCCGAGTGCCGAGGTCTAAATGGGATCGTTTAAGGGGCTGGTTAATAAACCTCCCTTCACCTCTATAGTAATATGAATAGACTCATATAGACACCCCTTGTTGTATAGGGGGGCCTGGTATACATGACCTCATGACATCGCTCCAAACCCTAGCGAAGCGAAGAAAAGGACCAGCCTTTGGTGGCCCCCCTAAGACCGAAGCTGGGAAAACATGTTCTGTCCAGAACTGTCCTACTTTCTTGATCTATCGTTTGAGGATCTCCAGACTTGTGTCGTCGCTGGTATTGTTGCGGGTCGCTTTGGAGAATAAGAAGCCAAGAAAAGAAAGCTACTTGTAAAGCTGCGACAGGAATCCACAAGTACCAATGGTGGACAAATGGTACATCAGTCATGTAGACATTTGATTAATGAACCCCTCCAGGCCTGAAGAGAGTTTGCAAATTTTTGCAATCCATGTCTCGGGGGCATTGATTCATCGAGAGCCTCCACATGATTCATCTGCAGGAGGGTCATCCTCCAACACCTCACTCTCTCCTCACTCCAGTCGCTATTAGGTTGGAACAAGAAGCGACTAGTAATGTTGGATCTCGATTAGTAAAGGGTCCCTCTATAATGCGATTTTTTCCAAATTTATTTCCACCCCCCTGTTTGAAAAATTGGTCCTGAATAATGCTAACTTTTTTTGGACCCTAAATTTTTAAATTGGAAACCTAATTAGTAAGGGTTTGAATTCCTTCTGAGGCCATTGATTATGATTCATTAGCTGATATAGCTTTCTCTAGGTTTCTTCAAAACTGACAGCTGACCAAAACCACCAGTTCCCCAATTAAACCCTTTATAAAACATTGCTCCTAAACAAATTTTCAAGGTAGTAGACCAGGAAGGCACCTGATCCTCAATAATAATTTTTTTGGGGTCCTCAATTGTGAAAAGTTGTTTTCCACTGGAAAAAATGCGCATGGAATCTCCCCTTTACTTAGCTCCTGAGGCCAATGATTATGATTCATTAGCTGATATGGCTTTCTCTAGGTTTCTTCAAAACTGACAGCTGACCAAAACCACCACTTCCCCAATTAAACCATTTATAACACATTGCTCCTAAACAAATTTTCAAGGTAGTAGACCAGGAAGGCACCTGATCCTCAATAATAAATTTGTTTTTGGGTCCTCAATTGTGAAAAGTTTTTTCCACTGGAAAAAATTGCTCATGGAATCTTCCTTTACTTAGGAAGCCATGGAAGCTGAGGAAGAAGCTGAAAGCTTGGGGCTTCTCTTGAGCTGAAGATCTGAGGCTGCAAAGCAAAAGGATCTCTGAGAACCGAGAACAATTACAAAAGGAAGCTGAATACAATCTATGAAAGGAAAATGAATACTACAATCAATTACAAGAAGGAATTCTCACAGGAATCCAGATTTGTTTTGGTGATAGTTTATTATAGAGGACTCCCTGTTTGTTTGAGGGGAGGGGGGGGGCCCCTTTACTAATCAGGATCCAACATTAACGTAGATATTGGCCTCCAACCTACTAGCAGCTGGCCTCCGTCCGTAGCCACTTACTACACTAGTAACATCTAGTAACCTAAGGGCATCAGTAGCTTAGTCGGTTCCCTCACTCCACAACCGTCGTCCTCCGCTCCCACCCTCCCAAACCATCATACTCCGCGGGCCACCTGCGGAGGACCAGAACTCTTGGCCACAGCTCCTTGGGTGACGCCAGGGACGCCAGGACCAGCTTGCCTCGGAAGACGCGCATGCGCGGCGAAGAGGTGCCGGTTGGTGACGAGGTTGGTGGGTTGCCTTGGGTCTTTAAGTGGCCAAACGGGGGTTGGGATGGATGATTGATGATGGTGACCTACAGTAGACATAGGTGTTTGCCAAGGAGAAGAATAAAGAAACAATAAGGAACATGTGAAAATTACAAGCTGCATAAAGCTACTATTATTGGGAACCAACTTAGACTCTGAATGAGCTACTGCGGGGAAAATGACCAAGAATCATAGAGGCACTCGAGACAATCGTGCACCGAATAAATGTTGATTTTGCTTTTAGAGCTATACTGTACGGAGTTGTTTGTTTGACATTTGCTGCAGCTCTTTTGAAGGGACTTGAGGTGAAGTCCTCATCATGTTGAACGCCGGTGATCTATGTCACATATCTTGATTCTTCTCACATTGCCTCCAACCACCACATCGTTTAATGGACATATGAGAAGGGCCCATCAATAATCATCGTGACTGTTCATCGAATGATTGCCTTGTCTAAGGGCTGTGATATGTTGTGATCACTCCAAACCAAAGCAGTTTCTTGTTTTGAACGTCGACTGTCTTGATTTCAGTGGGCCCACTGGTGATCTTCGGTCCTCCCCAGGCCTCCCCCTTTTTGAAGTCTTCAACCCACTAACCCCTTCATCCACCGCCTTCCCTCCATGTCCTGGTGCCTTTGGGTCTCCAACGGTGGAGGTGCCTTCATGGGCATCTGAGCCTTGATGTGCACCGGCGTGGCACGGGCGGCGCGTCGACGTCCACATGTCGGCAGAACTAACAGTTATGAGGAACTGGACTTGAACAAACAAAACAGTAGAGTCGGTTCAACCAAGGTGGGTTGAGAGCATCAATTCCGTTTCAAACTGTGTTCTGAACAATTAGACCAGTGGACATCGGATGACATCCTATGTATTCATGTCATAGGATTGACAAACATAGGATGATGATTGATATTCATCTGATCTCAACTGATGACATATATTCATCTGATGACTCACTGATGACATATTCATCTCAACTGTCAATACCAAGGTGGGTTAAAAGCATCAATTCCATCTCAATCTCAAACTGAACTTGAGCAATTAGAACAGTGGACATCGGATTATACATCTCTGATTGACAAACAGTTGAACAAACAAACATCAAACAACCGACGCCAGGACCCACAAAGACCGGTCGTTCTGTTCCTGGCTCGCGCGCCTGGGCGACCGGAGCAGCCTTGGCCGCCTGGCCGTCGCAGCTGTGTAGCAGCTGGCTCGGGGGTGGGCCCTATTTTTGGACCTCAAAGAGATGGGTCTCGTGTTCATGGCAATTCTTCATTTCCAGTCTGTATGTCGACTGGTCCTTCTAAGTAATTACCCCCGCACCTCACTACAAAGAACACCCGAGCTTTAGCCCCATCATTGACAGCTGAGATTGCTGTGGAAGAAGGTGTGCTATCTGAATCCAACTGGTTGGAAACACGTCATGTCCACCATCCTCCCATCTGGATGTGTGTTGGGGGACTCCCCAAATGGGCTTTGGTCTGTTTTTGGTGGTCTTGTTCGGTGCTTTTCCCTGCTTCCAGGTGGTCTTTGGGGAGGTCTCCCGATTTTAATACACACCCAATCTGATCCACAGTCCGTTTTGATCCCTGGCAGTCGCCGAAACATCATCTGGCCAAGCTCGCTCTGGTGAACCGCCAAGCTTTCCAGCATGGCATGGTGCGTCAGCCGATCCGGCTGAATCTGTGCTGCCAGCATGGATTCAAACAAACTCAAGGCTTGCTGCCATTGAGAAGCCTTCTCCAAAGCACTGATGGCAGCGCTGTAGGTGATCAAATCGCTCTGAAGCTTGGAGATGTGGATGGCTTGCATCAAGTTCCAAGCTTGTTGTCCTTGCGCGCCCTTCTCGCACGCTTGGATGGCAGCACTGTAGCTTATAACATCTGGTTGAAGTTTCGCCATGGCCATGTCATGAAACAAATGCAATATCTGCTGCCATTGCCCACCCCTTTCACAAGCACGCATAGCTACACTGTAGCTGACAACACTGGGCTCCACTTTGGCATTTGGCATTCTCTCAAACAACTTCAATGCTTGCTTCCATAGACTACCCCTCTCACAGGCACTGATTGTCGCGGTGTAAGTTATAACATTTGGCTGAACACTTGCACGGGGCATAGCCTCAAAGAAACTCAATGCCTGACGCCATTCGAAGCTTTTTTCACAGGCGGAGATGGCCGCGCCGTAGCTGATGACATCTTGCTCAAGTTTTTCTTTTGTCATCGCCTGAAACAACTTCAACGCTTGTTGCCAGCGGCTGCCCTTTTCACAGGCTCTGATGACTGCAGTGTAGCCCACGACATCTTGCTGAAGTTTTACCCTCGGAATCGCCTCAAAAAGGCGTAATGCTAACTGCCATTGCCAGCCCTTCTCGCAGGCACTTATGGTCGCGTTGCAGCTAACAACGTTTGGCAAAATCTTTGCCTGCGGCATTGCCCAAAACATCTTTAATGCCTGTTGCCACTGCCCTCCTCTATCACAGGCGCTGATCGTCACGGTGTAACTGACAACATTTGCCTGAACTTTTGTGTTTGCCATGGCCTGAAACAACTTCAGTGCTTGCTGCCATTGAGAACCCTTTTCACTCGCAGTGATGGCTGCACTATAGCTGATGACGTCTTGCTTCAGTTTTGCCGAGGGCATGGCCTGAAATAGCTTCAAGGCTTGTGACCAGTGATTTCCTCGAGTCCAAGCTCGGATCGTTGCAGTATAACCGATGATGTTTGGCTGGATTTGGGCACGTGGCATGTGCTCAAACAACCTCAAAGCTTCTTGCCATTCCCCTCCATTCTCGCAGGCACTGATAGCTGCACTATAGCTGAAGACATCTCGCTGAAGCCTCGCCTCCGGCATGGCCTCCAAAAATCTCAATGCCTGCTGCCATTGCGCACTTTTTTCGCAGGCACTAATGGCAGCAGTGTAGCTGATGGCATCTGGCTCAAGTTTTGCGACTTTCATGGCATCGAACACTCGTAGGGCTTGCTGCCAGGCTTTGGATTTTCCACAACTTGAGATCGCAACAGTGTAGTCGGTGGTGTTCAGGTCGTGCCCATGTCGCCTGGCGCGCTTTTGCTGAGATTCCACCGACCATATATGGCAAAGGAATTGACATGAATCAACATTGTTGTTGTGAGCATGCCTTATAGAAAGAATAGGGCAACGACAACTACAACCAAATCACACACGGTTCATTAGTTTTTGGACATGTTCATAGCCACAAGCAAACATGAAGATCGGGGACTGGAGATTGAATATGATATCTACCTTGCCCAACTGTTCCTGGCAACTTAAATTGAACTTGCTGGCAACAGGGCACTCAAATCTTGAATCTGAAAGCACCAAACATCACGCAAATCATGGTTCCCCAAACATAATTATTGAAACAGTGTCGAGTGCATCTTTGGAAGGAATACGGTTTCCCCACGGTCTTTGGACCATAACATGTTTTAATCCAAGAACACGGTCGGCGGTCCACTTGGCCTCAGCTCCTCAAGGGCAGCAAAGACCAGGTCGTCGCCCTCGTGCCGTGCCAAAGTGCGCAGAAGCTCGTTGAACTCTTCTCGTGAGCGCTCCTTCGCCTTTCATTAGGGCAGGTGTGGCCGTGAAAGACGCACAAAGCACATGAGCCGCTTTCAAGTCTGAAACTACACTGCGAGGAATAAGGGAAGTGGAGTTCACACCCTGTTTCGGTATTCAGAAAATGGTAATCGAACGGGCCATGCCATCCACTTCCATGATTGTTTCAGGCAGTGTATCTGGGAAAAAATCGGATGCTACTGAGCCTTGGCAGGAGTTGGCTCTGGTTCAGCAACCAGGTTCCATATGTGGGGCACACTGTACCTGCAAAACTATGGAACGCCAAGGGGCTCTTTTTGGACTAACCTATTCTTCGAGGCTCTCTCAAATTGATGGGTCTCAAAGATCAATCGTCCCGCAGGGATGTCGTGTGGCACTGCTCATGCCCGAGTTTAACTATGTGTTCTTCGTATTGAAGGAGAAGCTGTTAAGAATATATTGTTCTTGTGCAATGCTGCACATCGACAGTATGACCACTGACTTGAAAAGAACAAATTGTGATTCGTGATGTTCCAATCTAGCACGCACCAGGTGTATTCTGCGGGAAGGTGATCTTGTGTCAGCACTTGATGCTGAAGTATCTATCTTCACTTGCGAAATCTGGATGCTTGACTGGCTCATATAGTTTATCAAAAACATGGCATCTTTTCAAACAAACAACATACACCCCCTAGATATAAGAGATACAAATGAACAGAAAAAAACTCCTCGACACTCCTGGCATATGTCCAACAGGGGCGTGTTGTCCAAAAGGGGAATGTTGCCGTTTGAGGTTGATCAACAAACCTCAATATTGTTCTGGATTTATGATGGTTTATGGTTTATGCCGTGTCAAGTCGAAAATCACCAAATCCTGCAACCAAGAGGTAGCCAAGTCACTTCACGCGCCAAAGTTCCCGCATGTCCTTCCGTCAGATTTCCCCCAAGCTGCTCCACCCAGCGCTTCGGGCGGGACGGCTTGTGTGTGGCGAAACGGAATGCGCGGGTTCGCCGCATCGGGAGGCAGCTCCATCTGTGTGAGCCAAGAAGGGCTACAAAGATCTGATTCTGATCTCCAGTGGTCCAGGGCTATGGATCTATGGATCCATCCCCAACAAGCAGTTAGACAAGTGCTGGCTGCCCTATGCAAAACTCTGTCGGATGTCTGTTTGGGTTGCTCCCGACCCTTGTGGCTCCAAAAGGGGGAGGCCTTATATGGATCCCCCCTCTTGGTTTTCAGAGTCCATAGGCCAAGGACTCGTCAACCGCAAGTTCGAGGGTTCCCTGGCAGGGTTCCATGGCTAGGGCTTCAGGTGAATACATTGTGAAGCCTGAGCGTCGGACCTTCCAGCATATTTAGCGTCCAACCCCATGGAGCAGTGTGTTATAACCTGAAAAAAGCTCAAATATCTAGTTTGCTGGAGATAGGTGCGAATCGTCACACACCCACATCCAGCGTTAAAAAAAACAACCGATTGTCCACATGGAGTGCCCTGAGCAGATGGATGACCATTCGCGCGCCACCCGCCGCCCGCCCGCATCGCGCCTGCGCGTCGCTCGCGCCCGGGCCCGGTGCGGCCGATGTGGCGCTCGAAAGGCTCGGGGCGGGGGCCTGGAAGTCGGTGCTCTGATGATGAGTGACCCAAACGCTCCGTTCACAGCCCGACTGGTCCCTCAAAACCCTAAGAATTTGAGGGTCTGGACCCCTTCGAGGGTCCGGCCCCCGTAGGAGGGTCCATGAGCGTCTGGGGAGGTCTGATGGTGAGTGGCTTGTTCTTGTATGGGGGCAACCCGTGGTGGGTTCTAAGAGAGTCAGCTAGGCGGTTGTTGGGTTTTTTAGGCCACTCAAGGCACAACACCATGTAAGGGATGGTAGGGGCTGTGTATAGGGATTTGTGGCTGGATAGGGGGCTTTGTTTGGAAACATTCCCTAGCAAGGAATCCAATTCAGAGTTGCCGAGGACACAACAGGGCTCTGGAACAAGAAAGAAACAACTAGCCAACTAGCCTTACAAGAGAGGCATCCCGCAGCCCGCATTCCCCTTTTTTTGCAAATGTCCCAACTCCCAAGGCCCTCACATTGCTCGCCTGTGGCCCTCTCCAAGGTGCTGGCGGCGCCACGTTTGGCCTTGGTCAAACCCGTTCACCTCCCGAAGCAGCTGTTCGCCCCAGAAGGTGGTACTGTACCCTCTGACTCACCAACAATGATAAGTTGGAGTTCACCACCTGATTTGTGAAGGAACATGGTCTTCCCAGGTGGCCATTGTCCAGTTCCAGTGAGTGGGAGTGTATTCTTCGTGTGGCTGGCCAGCCGGCCCCCGGTCCACCGGCGTTGCCCCCATTCGTCCCGGTTCCTCCGAGGCTTCCATCAACCGAGTGCTGTGAGGGTGTGCTATGTCGTGCATTACAGCTTCTGACTGTTGGGAAAAATCTGATGGGTGATAGAATGGGATGGAGATGGAGATGGAGTAAAGCCAAGAGCGATAATGAAACACCCTGACAGGTTTAATATGAAAAAAAACAGTGAAACACAAGAACTTGAGGACCTCCCCCGCCCGCTCTGGCGGGGGAAAAAACAGGGTACGCCCCAAACTACTGGACTCGCCAAGGACCTGGGCGTCCGGGCGGAGCCTTCATGGCACCCTGGCGAGGACTTGGAGGAGAAGCGTGGCACTCTGCCGGGCTTCAGCACAAAAGAACACTCTTGGATTGGGTCTATCCGAGTCTACCTGGGCCCAGTGGATGATGATGGTTCAGTTGCAGGCCTTGTTCAAAAATTATGATTGCTTGTGTACTGACAAAACAGTGCCTCAAGTTGTTGCTCCAGGCCCTAGATGCAAGCCCCACATTGAAGTGGTACACTCAGTTTGTGGAGCAGAAAAGACTTGAAAACGATGTTCTGGAGGGCACCATGTCTGTTCTATATATAGTGGCATCTTCTCTCTCTCTCTCTCTCTCTCTCCGCGCAAGTAGGTGGCCTATCAGTTGTCAAAGGTCTTGAACTTGAGCAGTAGAGGATAAACATATCGCTGGATACAACTTCAACGTCGAAAACCATGTTGAAACATCTGGGGGTGTCAACCTAGTTTGGGGGACAAACGGGTGTGCGATTCATTCCAAGAATACTTCAATGTGAGGATAGGGGCAGCTGTGAGAATGAGTGCAGGTCCGCCGAGCTGCTCTTTTTCCAAGCAATCCAGCACCTGCTCCTGCACTCGGATCTCCGTGGTGCTTCAATTTGGCCACCGAGCACTCTTCCCAAGATGGTGCTGGAAAGCTATAGGTGGTTCACGCACCTTATCTGGCATTTGGGAACTCAAGGTTAACAAAGCTGACACTAAGCGCTGGCACTAAGCGCTGACACTAAGCACTTGAAGAGTCATAGTCATAGTCATACACCGAGAATATCAGTAGAATCCTATGCCGGCCCGAACAGGTCCAAATTCATTGAGAATCCGCATGGCCGGGGTCTGACTTGTGTTGCGACCTTGCTTGGATGGAAGCCTCCATCTTCAGCACTTCGGGTGCTACATCCTTTAACTCTGCGGCTGCCCACCTAAATTGGGACAACTCAATTCCTGTCATTTGGCCAGCTTTACTTGGCAGTTTAGCAATGAGTGCTGGCACTATCTTCAGCACATCAGGGGCAACATCCTTCAAGCGCGCTGCTGCCCACAAAGAGTTGGACAAGTGTTGAGGAATCATGTCTACAGCTCTGCTTGGAATTTGGGCAATGAGTGCTGGAACGACCTTCAGCACATCCGGAGCCACATCCTTCAAATGTGCTGATGCCCACAAAGAGTTCGACAATTCTTGAGGCTTCATGTCAACAGCTCTGCTTGGAACTTGGGCAATGAGTGCTGGTACGACCTTCAGCACATCAGGAGCGACATCCTTCAAATGTGCTAATGCCCACAAAGAGTTGGACAATTCTTGAGGCTTCATGTCAACAGCTCTGCTTGGAACTTGGGAAATGAGCGCAGGCACGACGTTCAGCACCTCAGGAGCGACAT
>CAXAMN010024273.1:547875-569079 GCA_963970005.1 Durusdinium trenchii | reverse complement strand
TCAGCACCTCAGGAGCGACATCCTTCAAATGTGCTGATGCCCACAAAGAGTTCGACAATTCTTGAGGCTTCATGTCAACAGCTCTGCTTGGAGTTTGGGCAATGAGTGCTTGCACGACCTTCAGCACATCAGGAGCGACATCCTTCAATTGTGCTGATGCCCACAAACAGTTGGCCAACTCCTGTTCATCCATGCCAGCTGCTTTCTCAGGGAAAACTTTTATCAATGCTGGCAGCAACTGAGTCGTTCCGGGAATCGTGTCAACTATTACTGCCATTGCCCAAAGCACGTTGGCCGAAGCCTGTGGGTTTATCTGTTGCGACATCATAATGGTTTTAGTCCGAGTGTGAAGCTTGGGCAGCACCGGGCTTTCACAAAGTCCTTGCAACAATCCATTCCGGTGAAACATTGCCAACGTGTGATATGCTGTTGAGATGTGGAAGTAGTTGAAATCAGGAAAATCCACGGCCTCATTCAACACATTGAGCAACTCCGTAGCTGTCGGAGCCTTGTTGATCCTAGAGGTCAAAATCTTTGCCGCCTTCTTGCCTCCTGATGCCACCACAGGAGCCTTGGAGTTGCTGTTCTTCCGCCACAGCGACCCCCTCCTCTCTCGCACGAACATGGTCGTCCGCAGCTGTCTCTCTCCATGGGGGCGAACTTGAGCCATGGGTTTTCCCACATAGCTCAGATGCGGCAGTTGGAAACACGGCAGCCATAGCAAGCAGCTTATCAGGCAGCGCAGTGGCTTTCGCAGTTCAAGAAGCAGCGGCCTCCGTCTGGCTGAGTGCGTGCGGCGTGCCGCAATAAAGGTCGGCATGGCCGAAGAAGACTGAACAAAACAAAGAATGTTATTTAAGAGTTGAATGTAATAAAGTACCCCACCCCTATCACAAGGTGACTTGGATTTGTCTACCTCTCGACTCTCTTGGTGCTCTAAGGCGAACCATCAAATGCCTCCGGTGGAATTCTCCAAGGTGGTGTCTGGTATAGTCTGCAGTCTACATGGATGATATGGATGCTGTCACGAATGCAGTCTGGATGGATGCGGCCACACACGACAAGGAGTGCTGAAAAGGCACCTTCTGCTGGTCAAATGAATGTCCGCCGACCCCAGCCGATGATGGGGGAGCGTGCCAAAGGATACTGCACCGTGGCGGTTTGTGAGGGTAGTATATATATTATATAATGTATTAGTAAGTATGAAAAAATGTCTTTTTCCAACGCACACCTCAACGACCACATTCCATACATATTTCTTGCAACCGCAAGCTAAATGCAAGTGTCAATTCTGTGGACGCGGCAGTCCTCAAACATGTTGTTTCTTGACGTGCACTGATCATCAAACGGGCATCCTTTGACATGCTCTGGCCACTGGATTCAGGGCCAACGCCAAACGCGGAGGTCATCTACATTGATTGGTTGGTGGCTGCAACGAAGAACCTGAAGTTTTAGGCCTGGATAGGCGTGGTCACCCTACCGTACCAATTCATTTACACTCCCTCAAACTAACCCTCTTGAGAAACACAACTAGGTTGCATTGTACGTGGGCAATGTAGTGATTGAGAAACAGGAATGCTGCAGTGACGCAGACTTGACCATAGCAAACTGCGCTGGAAAAGGGAACAAACGCCGGCAAATCTCCTTGCTTTGTTTTTGCCACGTCCACATTACGCGCAAGATACTAGAGAACCCATAAGAAACCCACAGATCCAGCCTCAGGGGTGGGCAGGCCGGCCTTGCTAACACCTGCCTGGCAGCAACGTGATGTGTTGCATCAACCGCCCACATCACGCCGTGCTGTGGAGGAACAACTTCAACTTCCAAACAGTTTTCAGTCGTTTTCAGCTCAATATGGAACCTCAAACGTGCCAGGAACCATCAGGATCACCATATCATATATGTGGCACAGGAAAACGTGTACACGAACAAAAGCAGGTTCGTGTGACCTGGAACCCAAAGATTCCCAACCATCGAAGACAGCGATCTGGCAGTTCCTCCCATCAAACCACCCCGCACCTGCGGGGAGGAAGGCGGCTCACTGCTACCTCCAGGTGCCTGGAGGGTACGATGCTGGAGCTGCACCATCTTGTTGGAAAGCAGGATGACTTCATGTCAGGGCAGTGGGGCTTCTTTGATGCCGGAGCTGTGTGTCACAAGAGTGAACATGACTGAAGATCACGCGCTTTCTTCTTAGGTCGGGGCTCCATGGCATTACGCACCCAAGTTCAGGAAAACTATATATTCCGCCCTTAATTCCATCTACTGAGGTCAACCATGGCCAACCACTGCAAAAAGGACCTAATACACCTTGAGTGCATAAAAAGAACAGCAACATGTGAAGGCGGCTGCCCTACTCCAAAAGCAACACAAACCACCAGCAGGTGGTGGCTGCCCTGCTTTTTGTTCGTCGTCGTAGGCAGTCTTGTCCTTTTAGATTTCAATTCACCAGTGCCTTAATGTAGACTCTTGATTAATAAACCTCCCATTGGAATTTCAAATGCTTTTCAAAAGGGAGGGCTTATTTATCAAGAGTCCACATTACACCTCATCCACATCAGGAGATCTTATATGCCACGTCTTATGCCACGCGCTTCCCCACACGCCGTCCCCACCCTCCTGGTCACGGGGTCTCACCTTGGGAGCTTGTGGCCCCGGCACCTGCGACGGACCCGGGCGACCGGCGCAGGGATGGATCTCAGTGGTCCAGAACATGGATGTCTACCAGGACCTTCAGTACGTAACCGTCCTTGAGATCGAATGAGGTCACAGTCCGTCCCCAAAGAGGTCACTTAGAGACGAACAGAAGAGGTCACTATCGACAACTGTTGATTGGTCCGTTCAACTATCAATCCAGCAGCGAATCCTCAAGCAAACTCCCCCAACCAATGAACTTCTGGATTTGTGTGGAAAACATGTGGAGCTCTAGAATAATTAGTTGCACCACCATGGAAAAAATGAACTCCACATGGATCTGGGTCAGAACGGACCCTGACATTTTCCCACACATGAACCGAAGATGGTCAACCGGGCTGCATGTTCAACCGGGCTCCGGGTGAGACGACCTCCACCTCTCCACCAGCAGTCTGGGCATTCCCCACCGGCTGCGGTGGACCAAAGCTCTTGGCCATCGCACCCTGCGTGGCACCAGGAGGCCTTGGTTGCGTGGGGATGAGCGGCCCTCAGGGTGGGTGGAGAAACTAGCCGGGTGTAGTACCAATAGGGGTTGGAGGGTAAATGGCTTGGGTGGGTTGATCAGCTTTTTGTGGGTGTTGGTTGGTAACAGTGACTTGGTTTATTCATGCGCGTCCTGCGCTGGCGGCGTGCCGTTCACACAGGTCCTTTCGGATGCACGTTGTGGAGCTCCCTGCTGCAAAAACCAAGCTCTGAGTGGTCTTGGTGTTGGCTCATGTATAAGGGATGGTCAGAGTCAGAGTTCTTTGTTTTTCCAATCTTGCAGATCTATGATGATTTATGGTTCACACCCCCCTGTCTTAACCACAAATCACTCTTTCAACATACACTTCATGTGTTCCTCCTCTTAACCTCAACCCTGCAGTTCAGAACTCAAAAGAAAAAACAAACAAGCCATGGTCGTGACTTTGAAGATGCCGCCAAGGAGGAAACAGGCCAAGGGGAAAGCAGGATCTCCTTACCATGTTGCCCACCCACAAAAATGAATTCAGATTCATTCATCTCTGACTTTAGCCGCATTTGCCTAGAGTGCTACATGTGTCCGCTTCGGCCCACTCAGTCTGCCACACTGGCTCGGGAGCCTGGCGCGTTTCTGCCGAAGGTCCCACCCGCATGCAGGGAAAGAAGCGTGGTTGGGGGCTACCATATCTCAAGCTACCCCTTCCTGAATAGAGCGAGAGAGAGAGAGATGGGGATGCTTGAAGACCAACCAAAGCTTGACCAATTGGTTAGAACATGTCAGCAAAACGGATCTTGCTGGAGTACCATTCCTTCACCCCCCAAGCGTCCATGCGGGCAATTCTTGGAGCTCAACTCACCGAACCGTCCTCTTGTTCTTGTTGAGTGGGGTGTGCCCAATCCCCAAACAAACCTTGTACAAATCTCAGATCCCACATAGATAGATGATAGAAGTTCGTAAATCCCTACTCATAATGTATTGGACACCGTGCCATCTTCCCTATTTGGGGACTGAAAGCTTAAAGGCGAAGGCCATACCTACGTGCTGCCATACCCGCCTTGCCGGTGCCACCCTGAAGGCGACGAAGTTCCGGACCGTCTTTAACGGTCAGGGGTGTTGCCATGTACATGGCATTGCTACATGGCAAACATGAGTTTGGAGTGTCACAAATGGAGAGGGCGTGTGAAAAACAAGTGGTGATGATTGGTCGGTCTAGATATCTAGTTGTCTAGTCTAGTTTGCCTACCAGGGATTTGTGATTTCAATTTGTGCTTTGAGATCTTTTGAGGAGACCTGGAAAAATCGTGCAACATGTATGTGTACAATTACATATATATTTATATTTATACACACATCGATAAAACAAAAATGCATATATCGGTGCAATGATGCACGCAAGTACTTACTGAATTTCTGATGTGGCAAAGGAACCAGCAATGTATGGCCATCCCGTGGTTTTCTCTACCCCAAGTCACCGTCAATAATCAGTCTTTTCTATCAGCAGTATAGATATGTATAAATACAATGACCGTTGTCCTCCCCCTTCTCGCCGTTCTCCCATCGACATCCCACGCAATTCTCCCTGGGCAGCCCCAACGAACATGTTCCGCAAAGCTGCGATGGTCCCCTGCGGCGCAAGGACGCTGAGCTGTCAGAGTTGATCTGATCGCAAGCTCACACAAAAGCCTGTGATGGCTTGTGCTTGGGCATGACGCCATGATGATCCCCAGGGCCCAGTGTCATTCAGTGGAGTATAACTTTACTCTTTAACTTGGCCTCCTACATGTTTCACAATGTGGGCCTCATGGCCCGCCAGAAGCAAACCTCATGTTCCCCAAAATACACATTAACAAACAGCTCACCCGAGCTCACCAACGAGGCCTCTGGCTCTGAACAAGCTCGGACTATCTCGCGGCATCTCACGTTCTACAGACTTGGTGTGTGCAGCGCTCAAGCACCGACCGTTCTCAGACCTGAACGTGCTTTGTACCAACCAAACTCTGGGAAAGACACCCGCACCGCCTCTTGGGAACCTTTGCCTGCACCTGCGCAGCTGCAGCTGAAGCAGCTCAGGCTGAGGTGGGGAAGAAGGGACGAACTTGTGAGGCTGCAGTGCTTCTCTTGAACAAAAAGCTTGAACGATCTATATATGAGGTTCATTGAGGTTATACAATTATAAGGTTTGAACCAGGATGTTGCAATGGCTTCTTACTCCATCTACAGGTACATCAAGAGTCAAAGATGGTGCACTCCCTTTTTGCAAATGCAGTAAGTCCTATGGATCCAATTGCACCTTCAAAAAGGTAGCTTGACGCTCCAAATCCATTCAAACACCTGCAGATTTGGAGGAACTTGCAGCCTTCTGAGACCAACATGCCCATCAACTTCTTACACACCGCCTTATATAGATGTTCAGGATCCAATCTAAGCAGTGAGTTTGGGAGATCTTGAAAAACAACCATCCCATCTGCATCCCATCCACCAGTCCTTAAAGGTCCTCACGTCCGTCCTCACGTCCATGTGCCTTTGGGTGGAGGTGTGGGCACACCTGCCTGGCAAAGTTTAGCAAAAGTGATGCATCGAAGTGGATGGCACGAGCAGGGCCTTCTTGCGTCTCTTCACAAAACTTCTTGAGTTGTTGGCTTCTTCATGCTTGGGAGTGACCCAGTAGGTAATAGGATAGGCATGGATACGCAACTTCGTCTAGTCTAGAGATTGGCATTATTGGAGAGGTTTGGAACAAAAACGCACCTGCTTCCACCCATGGACTTTCTCGGCCATTCTCATGCCATTTCAGAGCTTGTTCGTTCAATATGACAGCAAGCTCCATCACATCAGATCAAATAAATCCAAACTCAGCACGGTAGCATCGGATAACCTCCCTCCCCCCCTTTGGCACCTTGCTGATGGCGCCAACTGGCATGCCGCCACCGGAGGGCATGGACATTGGACCGCCCATGTGTCCCATGCCACCACCCAAGCCAGGACCCATGAGTCCTGGCGGAAGCAAAGCCGGAAAGGCCCGACGACCCTCTTGAATACATGGCTCCTTCCACTGCACGCCAGGAGATTTTGCAAACTTCTATGTCAGTGAGTGGGAAGGATAACTCGTCTTGACAACGCATAAAGCATTCTCGAAAAAGTTATCCAATCAAGAATTCCTGGCACCCTGCAGGCTGCATGGTTTGGTGTCCACTCCCAATTCGCCTGTCTGGAAGGGCTGCTGCATCTGAGGCAAGGGCATCTGAGGCGCGCGACCGAGATGCGGGGGACCCAATAGGTCAAATAGGTCTTCGGGGTCCCGAATTGCGAAGAACCAATTGGAACCGAAGACCTAATTGACCATTAGTCCATTGGAGAACCATTAGTCCATTGGTGTGGGGAACCAATTGGACTTGACTTCGAATTGCTAGGTATATCAGTTGAACAAAACTTGGACTGGAGGGACTTATACTTAGGGCTTGTGTTCTGAAGGATCTCACTGGTAGAACAGTCTACGGCGTCTACGACAAACATGAAGTCTCAATAAGGAGTCTCCAAACGCTGTGGCCAAGGCGGAACTCATCGAGCTTAAAGGGGCCAGGTCCGACACCAACAGACTGGACATATAAAATGCAACATGCCTCAACATGCAGCTTTCCCAACGACCCAACGAGTTGAACTTGCTTCACACCCTGAGTGTTTGGCAACATGTGTTGTTGACCAGCCACCCATGACCTACCCATCCAGGTGAGGATAGTATTGCTTCGACTTTTGGTGGGGTAAGTGGCTTGGAGGGCAAAAGCTAACCGAACCAAAAGCTCCACCCAAGCTCCAAGGAGGTCACGGGCATGGTCAGTGGAAGTCCTCCAAGCTAAATTCTCAGAAGGTAGTTTAGACCCTCCTAACACCCAAGCCCAAGCACCGAGAAATGAGGAGGTGGCAGGTGGCTGGCACTCTTGCCGGTTGCTTCCCAATCCACCCACTAAGCATGCCACCATGCCCGGCGTCTTCGCCGCCTGGCAAGGACATAGAAAGAACCGGATCTGGGGACCCGAAAGAAGCGCACTTTCCCCCCCCTTGCAAAACTGGATGAGTAGGATGTTCAGAATGGATACTCTCCCTGGAACTCATCTGGAAGTGGAAAACCACCCCACTTGGTCATAGAGGAACATGATCTTCCAAGGGGCCATGTTCCACTTCCTTGTTCGTGTCAGGGAGTGAAGAACTACATTCTACAAAGCAAGGCATGATGATCAAGTTGTTCCCTTCCGGACTGCTACGGGTGGCACAGCTGGGGATTGTGAGAATAGGAGCAGGAAGCTATGCTGAACTCCTCCAGCCAATCAACGTGCCTCACAAATTCTGTGTCCCAACCGACCCCGAAAGCGTTAATGAGCTAGGGGTTATGAAACAAACATGACCCCCGCAACACGATGTCACACCACCAGCGCCTCGACAACCTTGCCTGAGGGCGCTGGCAGTTGGCGGATCAGCAGGGTGAGCTGTGGATCTACCGCTGGCAGTAGGTTAGCCAGGTGTTGTGCAAGACCAAACATGTCCTGAAATCATCACCCAGTCCAGCGAAGTGGAAGGCATGGCCTCTTGCATGGTCCTGGTCGGCTTCCATGACTCTTGGAGGGAAGGGTTAAAAGTCGCTCCAACACAAACTGCACACAGGTGTCGCAGTCCATCGTCATCTGGTTCGCAAGGTTCGTTCTTCCAAGCTTTTTCCATGGCCGTCCATCCACCCGATGGTTCATGGGATGCCACATCCACCACTTTTAAGACGCTCGGGGTCTGTCTTCCAACGGCGTGGGAGCGTGTCTTCCAAGCATCAAGCGACCTGCCATGAGCTGCCAGCATCTCGGCTTCCGAACGCAGCTCTTCATCTCTTTTTCTTTTCTTCTCCTGCCAACCAGCAGCTGGTAGCATATTATGGTAGCTCAGCTTGCCACATAAACACACACTTATAGAAACTCACAAAACGGCATGCATGTCTCGTCTGCATAGGTTCCATAATTAATCTTAAGTCCAATCACAACCAATGGTTACAAACACACTAAACACCCACAAACACTCTTCTCTAACACTTCGAGATTCAAGAAGTTGGGGACCTGCAACATGTCTTATCTTCTTGGCCTATTAGCGGGGGCTGAACAAAATACCAAGCTCATCTATCTTGCAACTCACAGCCACTGAAAGCAAACACTCCCCGAACAGAATATGATCCAGCAGCTCTAGCTGAGATGCCCAGTATAGCATATGCCTGCTTCTGAACTCGTGGGTGCGACAATGGCCTCCATAGTGACGGCGCTGTTCTTGGCCGCCTCCTCTTGTGCCTTCTGCTGCTCAGCCTTGAGACGAACCCCATGTGTTTTTAAATCGCACTCGGGCTGGGAAGTTGGAGCAAAATATAACTTACAAACATGAGTGATAGCTTCATTGGCTATAACTTACAATATAAGCCATATATGTCATGATAGCCATTCAACTAAGCAAAATTACACACCATCATGATGCTTCATTGAACACCTTTTGTACCAGGCCTTCTGTCTGGCTTCCTCCTCTTGCTTCGCCTGGTGTGTCATCCGCGCAGTGTCTACTAAACTGTTGACCGTTCTCGGAGTGGTTTCTCATCTCTCACGTGGGCGGACCAGCTTCTGAAATGAGCTTGGGGGGCGTGCTCGATGAGAAAGAGGTGTCAAAGCGTCTTTAGGTGTGGCACTGAGGGCCCTCCGAGTGAAGTTCGAATCTAGTTGGTGGGGAACAACAAGTACTTTGAAGAAGTTGGAATCATTGTGATCAAAACAAAGATGCACAAAGATGCACCTAAAATTCAACCAAACCTCTACAACTGCGGGGTGTTTGTTCATCTGCTGACAAGTCAAACCGGGATGATACCTAACCCCCGAATCCAGAAAAACTAGATGCTTTGGACTCAAACGGTTTGCCCCACACGAAGACCTCCATGACCTCAAACAGCCTCCCATGCCTTCCGACCGAGGCATCCGCACATCCGACCGACCACACATCCGCCGGCACATCCGCGCCTTCTCATCCGCCTCGGCTTTGGCTTTGGCCTCGGCCTCTTGTCTCTCCTTCTCCTAAGTTCCGCTGCCGGGACGGTGCCAAGCTCGGGGTTTGCAGGCAATGGCAGTCTCAAGGCAGTCCAAAGTTAAAAAGCACCATCATTCTATGAAGAAGCCGTGGAAGTATAGTCCGCCCAGCAGCATTTCCTTGACCACCCACAGCAAAGTCCTTTGAATATCAATTTCAAAAAACTCAAACGGACACAACCACGCAAAAGAACTGAGCTCTACCTGCTCAACCCAACCCAACCCTCATCTCTAGAAGCCTCTAGAAGCCTCAGGGGGGAGTCCACACAACTCGCTAAAACCATGCAAAAACATCAGGGTCTCAGCGATTGGTCGGTCCACCACACCCAGTCGCCCCCAACGCGCCACTCTTGGCGCCGCGGTGCTCGCTGCTGCTGCGCAATGAGCCGCGCGTGGAAGGGGTTGGTGATGCTCGCGCGGTTGGGCAGAACAGTCGTGCTCGCGGGCGCCTCAGAGTGGGACGGCCAATGGGTCTGGAAGCAATGTCTGGAATGAATACTTCCATCTATGTAAATGTAGAAGGTACAATTAGTCTTATTGAAAAACTCTATAATTCTCATACATAGACATAGTAGTCATCTTCTAGAATCTTCCAGTAGCCATACATCACTTCTATGATACGAACTACATGGTACATAATGGTATCACAGTCCTGGTATACAATGGTATCACAGTCCCATTCCCCCCCAGTCTTCTGTGAAAAGTGATGAAGCAAACCTTTACATATAGTGACTGCAACAAGTAACACGTAAGGGATCAAAGCTCCACAAAGAAGCAAACCTCAGGAGCTTGATTTTGGGTGTTACAGTACCACCACTGCGCCGCAGACATCTCTGAGTTAAGGACTGGCTTCTTGGCGGCCGGCCTCCAGCTGCAGGACATGGGAGTCGGATTTGGTCCCCATGGCCATCCCAGTCCCACAGATTGGCCTGCCTTTGGAAGCAAACATCTCAACAAGTGAATGGGTTGGTCCAGATTGGTCCAGTACCCTGATGAAACTATAGTAATCCTGATGAGCCAGAATCCATTAATAATTCCAAACATCTTCATAACCTAAGTCGTGTATCAAATCGCTTTCTATGAAGAGGATCTTCCACATGACCTGACCTTTCCGCTTGGATGCCCCGGTTTCCCGGACCGCTGTTCGGCCCCCAACGCTGGCTCGGATTCCGCGCTCTTCGGGCGGCAAATCCAAAGGCTGCTTCATGTAGTCCAGCTCTACATCGTCCTGATGGTTCTCATCCGCCCTTGCGTCGAACTGTTCAGGGCCACTCGTGTTAGGGCATTGTTGCGACCATGGTGCGGTGCGGTGCAAGGGGCCGCAGAATCCGTGGGTCCCAAACCCCTGCCAAGAGGTCAGGTCCGCTGGGATTCTCTGGGTCAAAACCATGGCTGTGGGTCAAAAGCATTTTTAACTTAATTGGTTAACAATCCCACAACTGTAACTAGAAATGGTCCCAACCATGGTCCAAAACCGGACGGTTTAGAGTAGAAGCATCAGTCAAAACCATCCCACCATCCTTCCGCCAGGTCGACGGTCCACGACTGAACCGCTGCGGACGCCCAAAGCGTCGAAGCGCCCCGCTGCGGACGCCCAAAGCTCCTTGCCGTCGCCGTGGGACCTCGGGAGGGGTCGAAGAAAGTCGAGACGCGTTGACGTTGGGACCTTGGGAAGACCAAGAGAAAGGTTGGGTCAGCTGTGGCGGTTTCGGCCACTCCAACGGTGGGTTTCCGCAACTCAAGTGTGGTGTTCGGCAACTCCAACGGTGGGTTTCGGCCACTGTGCTTCGGAAAAAGGACGGGCAACAAGAAGTCCATCCTCCAAGCGAACCTGTGAACACTTCATGCGCACTCACCATCAGTGCCAAACCCTGGAGTAATTACAAACAATTATATATAAATTATAAATGTTAAGTTTTAATCCAAATGACGGGGTTTGCAATCCAAGAGTCTACTACATGGTAACGCTTTGAGTTTGTCATCGACCTGAACTTCCCCCCGAGATCTCGCCCGAGATCGGGCAACCCCAGCTCAGAATTCGCATCCTCCGCCTGCGCTCGGCGTGTGGACGTCTTGATCATCAAACCGCGGATGTAGCTCGTAACAGAACATGTTGATTTCATTGTGTTCTTCATCTTTTGACTGCGTCCAAAGCAGAAAAAAACACTACAAACAACAATGCACACTCAAGAGGTACACTAGCCCATGCAGCATATTAATATTTTATAATTCTAAGACAAACGGAGCGTCCAAACTGATAGGACATGCAAAGTGTCCAAATCCGGATTCTCGCCACGGATTGGCCATGCTGATGGCAACCACAATTGATCTATATAATAGTTTCTCAATAGCTGTCTCTTTATGTGGTGAATATGATAGATTACAGCCACAAATGGGCCTGTGGAAGAATTCATTCTCTATAGCTCCATCATAGCCATTGAGGTTTCATCTTAAATTCGCCTGTGCACTCACTCTGCACACACAACAGTGACACATCCGAATCAACAGTGACACACATTCAGCGACCCACCATCCCTCACACACTCTCCCCAAGTGAAGCTTCCCACCATGCGCCTTCTTCTTCCCCTGCGGATGGTTGTGGACGTTGGAAGCCAACGGGGACACTCCCCTACAACGAGGCCCTGGAACCGGAGGCTTTTGGAGGCTTTGACTCATTGGCAGCGCTATTCTTCAGTGGTTTTTGCGGTTGTTTCTTTCAGTTTGGGGGAACTCACCTTTAGAACTGCGGCCACCAAGAACCTCAAGATCCTGAAAGGGGTTTTCGCGCTCCACAAGCGCTGAACTCTTGTCGCATGATCCACAAGCGTATCCAATGATCTCAGGTGTATGTTCACTCTAGGAGTCTTGGGGCGAAGACTCCTTGGAGTTTAGGACCAGGTTCCTTTAGGGATCTCACTCTACCAAACCATGATGCTTTCAGGGGGTGTGGACAGTGTGGATCCTCTCCAGCTGGCTTATGATGGAGTCCCTGCACAGCAACGATGGAGTCCATCATGCCATCGTACCGCACGTCGCTGGCGTCGCTGTCCGCTGAGCGTCCGCGGGGGCCTCCTTTTCATCTCCCGAGTCCATCTCGGCGCCGAGATGAGGTTCGATGACGTGGTTGGCAGAAATTGGATATATAAAAAACAACAACAACAACAACAACAACAACAACAACAACAACAACAACAACAACAACAACAACAACAACACCAGCAGCAGCAGCAGCAGCAGCAGCAGCAGCAGCAGCAACAACAACAACAACAACAACAACAACAACAACAACTAACAACTACTATTACTACTACTACTACTACTACTACTACTACTACTACTACTACTACTGTTATATACTACTAGTTACCAAGGTGAGAGAGGACTCTGGTAAGGGTATAGTACAGTCGAACAAATCAACGTATTCAGGTGTCAAACAAGAAACGAAAACAGCTATGGCCGTGTGGTCGACAAACAATGATCGAGTTAGATTCATGAAGTCCATACCCGGTTTGCGCGGCTTACCAAATGCGACAGCCCGATAACATACTTGCGCCGTACCCAAGTTGAGATGAAACCAAAGTCAATCCAACTCTTTCGAAAGCACCGTGACATGCTCAAGCCCAGCAACGCCACTCAACCCCACAGACTGAACATCACAATACCGTTGGAGCCCGAAACCTGTAGATGTCGGTCGTTGCTCACATCGGCAAAGGGCCGCGAGAAGACGCGAGGGCCGTGTCATCATCACCAGGGCAGGGGCCCACAGCGGCTGAGGGCTCGGCCCAGGCAGGTCTCTTGCCCTGGCGATTTCGGGGAAGCGACGGGGAATTGTGAGTTCAGGTGCCTGCCTGGGCAGCTGCTATTGCAGGATGTTTTGGGACGGAAGCCTCCACTGAGCTCGGATCACACGTCGCCCTTTCCAGCTGGGAGAGAGTCACCCACAGTGGGACAGGGGTTTCACCGATTGGGTGGTGCATACAGTCACAAACAAACATATGGAAGTTCTCTAAAATGGTCCCCCTGGGCAGGGTCCAAATAGAATCCAGCCCAATTACGGAGAGAAGTCGACAAGTGCCAAAACATGTTCTTATATGGAATTTACATTCACGGTCACCTGGTCTGCCCCCCTCAAATCAAGCAGTATTATATAAAGTGTTGGCCTGCATGGTGGTCTCAAAATGCCTCAAAGACGGAAAGCCGATTCAATCACTCCCTTGTCCATTCCTTTTGAAAAGAGATCTATCAGCTCTCTGCGGCTTGGGACGGGGAACGGGATGCTGCTGTGAAAGAGAAAAAAACCATCGCCTCGCCATCGGAATCATCCTTGGACAAAATGCCCGCCGACTTGCCCTTCTCGGCCTGACTGCGGTGCCATCCCCCGGAGTCGAGGCCGAAAACGAGAAAACACCGTTTTGGCAACAGAACCAGTGCCAGAAACCAGTGGATGATGGTGAGATTGCAGGCTGACATCTGACATCTCACAAAATCGTGATAATATCTTACAACTGACTGTATCTAACTGCTACGTACATAGTTTACTGGAACACACCCTTTATAAGGATGGGTGTCCAAAGTTGTCCCACCAGCCGCACATGTCTCTTACATTTTCACAAAGGGTCCAGTCTAGTTCTGGCTCAATACAATCCAATAAACATCTACACATCCCAAAAAATGGCTTGGAATGAGTGGGGGTACCTACGTGCCGGGGCTGGCTGCTGCAAGCGAAAGTCTGGAAACTGGCGCTGCATTCCAGAGTTGTTCACTCCAATTCCAGCAGGTTTCATCCAGCTGGCCGAAACCCAACCACAAGGCTGCCAAGCTATCACAAAAACGGTTCACCTCCAAGGCCTTGTGCACATTGTGCGCATGCCAAAAAGACTGCATGCTTTCCATTCCATACTGTCCCATACCATGCCTGAGAGGTCGTCAACCCACCCTTCTTCATGGCTTTTGAGCCACCTCTCCCCCCGAAGCTGTGCGGCCCGAACGGCCAGCTCAGCCGCCAGTCCACCTGCGGACTTGCCTGGCCAGTCCGCTGCGCAAACCGAGACCGTGTCGAAAACAGGTCACAGCAATGCTCCGCTGTGCTACAGCCAGGCGGTCCATCCGTATGAGCACCAAAATAAGTGGCGCTTGGTGGAAGGAAATAATCTGGAAACTGCAATATACCCTATGGATCCACATACCTTCTGAGGTACGGTGATTGGAGACTATTTATGTAGGCTTGGAAGGTCCAATTACCTTCTGAGAAGGTATGTGGATCCATAGGGATATAGTACTGTAAACCGTCTCAGTGGGAGATAGCAAGACTGCATCATATTTGTGATGGGTGTCCGACGAAGACCAACTACAGTATATCTTCATATATCTTCATCATTTCAACGGGATCCTCACGGAATGTGAGAAGGAGGTCAGTATTGCAGAGTGTTTTTGGTCCCCAAGACTCATCCCCTAGCCGCTTCCCAAGGCTTCCCAAACTTGCTCAGAATGCTAAGATTCTATACAGTAACCATATTCCAGGAATCCCTCCCCCGCCCACAACCTGCAGTCCCTAATCAGCAGGCAAGAGGGCCCCAATAGAACTCAATAAGCAATGCATCGTTCGATTCCAAGACTCCCTGTACATGGAAGACAACAAACTCTACAAACTGCTTTGCAAGCATATCTGCCCACAACCCTTTAAATGTGACAATGCTGCACCAGCCTTCGCCGTCAGCTTTGGCCTCGTGTGGGCTTACTGGAAGTGGTGAGGTGCGCTCAATATAAATCAATAACTGCATTGAATTAGTTATGGCTTGGAGCACTATCAATGGAGTGGTTTATATCAGGGGACATCTGCAGAAAACCATTGCGTTCATCCAAAATGATGGGTGTCCTGCAAATGTTCCCAAGTCTGGGACACTACTACTAATATACTGCCAAGAGCAAGAACATCACACCCCTATTAGAGGCACAACACCCCGTCTAAACCAAAGCATCAAGGGGTGAGTGATGTCACCGTCGTTCTAGTCTAAGTCTAAGTGCACCAACCTAAACTCAGTTCTCAGTGTCCAAACATGTACAAAACAAACCATCTGGTTGCCCAGAATGGACACCACGAAAACAAACAGTGTTCATCCCCTTTTGCTGGACACCCGTGGCCCCACGAACGATGCCGGCAGAGGTGACCAGCACGAACGACGCTGAGCACCGCACTCGCTTGGATGCCGGCGAGGGCCTTGACCCCGCGGAGCCGGGGACTCACGTGTGCGGATGCCCCGATGAGGCGACCCCCGATGGACATGACCGTGGGTGAGACTTTTCTGGCTTCCTCCAGTCCAACGGAAGCCAGGTGATTCATGGAACCTCTTGGGTTCAAGGGCTCGGAGCACCAGTGTTTTTGTACTATAGGTCGCAGTGCCTGGAGCCGACTCTCCCAAATTGATGGAACTAGGGGGTTGATGGTCCACAAATAAACTCAAAGTTCTAGCCAAAGGTTGGACTCAACTTCCGGGCTTTTAAGGCCACCTCCAGAAAACCGACTTTGGTAGAGAATGTTCTTTTATGTTCTTTATATTGAAGTAGTCTGCCTGCATGCCTTCAAAAGTCCAGTTTTGCAGCACTTGGCCCCTGTTTCACCCAGCCAAGCCCAGCCTGAAATTGCTGTTGCTGCGCGCCCGTTCCTGGCACAACGCATTTCACTGCAGGATGCTGCAGGATGGAGGTGTCGCACAGGCGGTTCGGGGCTTAGAAGATCTCAAAATTCCGCTTCTGGAATTGTAAATGTAGTTGCTGTAACTACGTTTGCGTGAGCGGAATCGGCATTTTTGAAGGCTACCAAATGTATGCTCAACCTGGTTTGCGACAGAAATGTATGACTCCTGATTCCTGATCATGAAATTATCCCTTCAGTGGTCCCCTGTTCCTTCAGTGGTTCCTGATCATGAAATTATTTCTGATTCTCAAAGGACAAAGCGTCACGGAACCCAATGACCGTCCAGCATGTTGACCAATTTCACAAACTGATTGTCGCACCAACTTGAGCCGGTTTTGAGCAGAGTCCAAGGCGTTCAACTGCTGACCCCGCCCGGAAAATCAAGATCAACCTTGTTCCACCTGTAGGACTTCAGTGGGACTGCACTACCCATTCCACCCACCAAGAGTAGGTGAGCTGCAGGTGATCAAGTAGTTCCTACCCATGGGACTGGCCAAAACGGCACGGCCAAAATGCCCCAATTGCTGGTGACCAGGTGCCATGCCATGCAAAGCGAGAGAACCCGCGCCTTGGGCTCTTCGCCTGGTGGATGGGAGGATGATTGGCGTTGGGCCACTGGGATTCCATCGCCCGGTTTCCACAGGGGAAGAAACCGCTCAAATCCATGTTATACCATGAAATACTCAACCAGGTGCATTGCATCAGCCAAAAGTGGGAAAGTGTTCTCCAGCTTTTTCAACGTAACCTCTTTTGGAGTCCCTATTTGTGACCTCAAACCACGCCCATCAAGTCATTTCGAAGAACCCCGGCTGAGCTGGGCCTAGGGCTTCCTGCGGTGGTTTGCCTGATTCCCATCAATCCGGGATCGACTGATCCTCAGAGGATTAAGGAGGTGACTAAAGCAGAACCAGCAACCCCCCCTCCCAAAAATCGACTACAAGTCCCCACCCCTACATTCACATGTTTCCTGCACCGCACTCAGTAAGTGGGGGATCCTTAGAGGGACTCAAGTTGAGGGATTTTCAGATCTCAAATGGTCCCCAATTCCTTTCTAAGCCAGCACTACGCTCCCTGAAAGAATCATGAAAACTGATGGAATGGCCCACAAATGGATGACCAGCCATTTCTCATACCAAACATGCAGGTGGTTTTCACCCCACTTCCCATGCATTCCTTCAGGGAGTTCACCCCACCGTTGACCTCGGCTCCTCAGGCCCCCCTGGCGTTTCTCATCTTTGTCCTTCTCCTCCTTCTCATCCTTCCGCCTTGTCCATCAGCAGCGGGCGTTCGGTGCTACGGATCAGCATGAAACCCCTGGAAGACAAGGTGGGTCCCAACCCTCTCTCTGAGGGGGATGCATCTCCATTCGCAAACCATGTTGGTCCTTACCAGGGCTACAGGATGATGAGACCCCACAGCAATTCAGTGAGTGATGAGAGTACCAGTTGCTCTGTACACTCTTAAGCAACAACAGTTTCAGATCCGACATGTAAGTATATAGATAATATTACAATTATATATATGTGCTTGTGATCGGGACAAATTGTGTGTGGTAGCTGGGCAATGAGGATCATGAAGGTTGACTGAAGGAGAAAAATGCTTTACAAAGATGGTGACGCATGCCACACCAATGGCTCAATCACTCTCACGAGCCAACAACCACAAAGGGGCAACTATGAGAGACATGAAAGACTCCAAGTTTGCACCTATTGAACTTGGAACAGCCTGAACAATATGTGCAACATGCCCTAGGGATCCAGTCGTACCTTCTCAGGTACGGTGAGCAGGGAAACTATTTATATATGTAGGCGCCATCGAGCCCAGTCGTACCGAACCTGAGAAGGTGCCAGTGGATCTCTAGGGATATGAGTTATAACTAGGGCCCAGTGGATGATGATGGTTAGATTGCAGGCTGACATCTCAAACATATCTAGATAATCCTTTACCGCCTGTTACTGCTTTACTGGGACACTGGACACTCTCTAACAGTGTACTGTACTTCCCTAAGACATCATCCCAAGCCCCGCGCGCGCTGGACCGATCTCACGGTGCACCTGCGTTCCGCCTGCACACGGTCTGCCACCATGCCGCGGAAGCCAGGCCGGGCCTAGTGAACGCCGCATGGGGCGGACGGCCAACCACCCCGGTGGCAACCATGGCTGGGTTCGGAGCAAGACGTGGAAAGGAAGGAGAAGCTTCGCAAGTTGTACAGAAGAGAAGACTCTTGGTTGGTGGTTTCAAGCCACGTGAGCAACATATTTTATGGAACCAATTAACATGTAAACAACACGTCAGCCACTCTTGTGGAACCAAGAAATAAAAGAAACCTGTGAAACAAAAACTGGCAATGTTGTTTTCGACCACGAATGTTTTTGCAACGTATTTTGTTTTCGACAAAAACAACACCTGTGAAACCATCAGCTCTTGTGGACTGAAGGACTGTTGGTTAAACCAAATACTGTGGACTGAACAGTTGTTGAGGAGGTTGCTGGCCTTCCTCAGCAATCCGACTAGCACTCCGTTGGTCAATTGTGTGATATTGTGTGATATCATGATGGAAACAAAGTACTCTGCTCGTTTTGCTGCATGAAGCATCAAAACCCAAGTCCATTGAACAAGCTGCAGCCCATCATTTCTCTGCATCATGGCCCATCATTTTAAGCCAAGGTCCAGGCTGGGACTTCTCCTTCCCTTCCTTTACCAGAAGCAAAGGTGCTCCCAAACTAAACGACATGCCAGTGCTCGCCTTTTCACCTAATGAACCCATACCCAGCCTATTCACCCACCCCTTCAGACCATGTGACATGCACACTGGGCGCTGCCTGAAACCTGGGCGCTGCCATGTGCCTTGGGACAAAAAGCCCTCCCGTGCCTTGGGGCTTGGGGCTTTGTGTGCCTTGTGTGCCTTGGACCCGACTCACCAGACTGGGCCCCCAGGCGTTGGACCGCCGCCGGCTACGACTGCGATCCCGGCCTCACGGAAGGTGGGAAACAGATGCACATCACATGGCATCACTCGGTACGCGTACAATACAAGGTCTACACACAGTATCTCTATACTGTATCTGACTCTCACTGTCAATCTCAATCTCTCTCTCTCTCTCTGTCGATCTCAATCTCCCTCTCTCTCGCGCTCTCTCGGTCTCTCTCTCTCTCTCTCTTGACAACCTTTGCGTGGTTTCTACGATAGCTCCAACTATATAAGTCCAAGTGCAAATGTCCTTGACCATCCTCGCTGAACGTGTCGCGGAAAAACTGACCAAACAAATACTGCAAGAGGCCCATTGGCCCAAGAATCAAAAAAGGTATGGGAGTTACCACTGCAATTTGCCCCTTGTGGAGAATAGCAAAAGCCTTTGTCTTCACCTCCTCCGTAGGGATCAGCACAATTTCAATTCCCCGATATAAAGCAACTTTGAAGAAACCAACCAGCACATGAATATGTGGCTATATACATGTCACTTCTCAATGCTGAAAAGCATGTCTTTTCATTGCGAAGTGCTCCACACCTGCACTTTTCAATAAGCCCTAACCTGCTGCACGTTTTCATCTACACATCAGGATTCTGGTAACACGGTTTGCAGGGTGCTCATGAGGTGACCCCACCATAGGCCGCCACGACTCTCGAGACTAAAGAGTCAAAGCCAAAGACTCTGGTCTTTTAGGCCCTTCTGTTGAAGGGAACAAGGGTTGCTGCATCCCTCTTTCTAATGAAGATATATTGATATGTTCCAATTCCCGCAAACTCCATGTATGGAGCTTTTTACATACATTCACCATACATTCACCCCTGAAACCACCCCATGTATGTATACAGTATACATGATATACATTGAGTGTCTGGTATTGCTCTGGTACCCAGTACAGGAATTCCTGGCCGTGGCTCTGCAACTCGGATCCAAACGGTGGGAACGCTTCCGTCGCCTTGGATGAGCCGGGCTGGTTGGGCGGTTTGCGAAAATCCCAGTTGAGTGGGCTACAGTACAAAGCCTAGCTGGGCCAATATCCATCGTCCCTCCAAAAACAAGTCCTTGCTGGGCTTGCGCACGAGGCTTTACGGCTCTTGCTGCGGGTTTCACCTGAGCGGGGCCACAGGTCACCCAGGTAGAGGATAGTGGTGGGTCTCGAAGCCAAGGGGTTGAGGAATCAAAAACATCAAGCCGTTCAAAGCATTTAGATAGGTGAGGTGCCAAGATAGGTGGGGTGAAATCACATCAAGTCGCTTGCTGATGAGGTGAGTGACCAACATAAAGCTTCATAAAGCATTTCGATGAGTGAAGCCATAGACATAGATACATGGATGAGCCCTCATGACTCAAGATACTTGGACCCCTCAACTGCCCCTGGACATTGACATAGTAGGATGGCACTTAGGATGGCGTATAGAGTTCCAAAGATAAGACCCTAGCCGCACTGGCTCTTCAAACGGGTTGCTTTAACCCGCGTCCATCCACTGGCCCAACACCATTTCCGCATGTGAAGCTGTCGATGCGCAGGGAACGGTTGAGAAGTGGCGGAGGTCCAGCCATTCCCTCGTTTTCAGCCCCCCTCGCTAGCAGCATGTACTGCACGTGCTCCTGCACTCAGATCTCAGTGGTGCTTCAAGTGTTTCACTTCGGCCGAGCACTCTTCTCAAGATGGTGCCAGGACCCTGGTCAATTCACGCCTATAGCAGTTGGAAACTGAAGGACAATTTCAAGAAACACACCTGTGTGTGGGTGCCCATGCATATGTTCTCGATGCTCCATATGTGATGACGTAACTAGGAAGTAAATTGCTTTGGGAACATGCGATCCACACACACAAGCACAAGAGGAAAGCGATCTATCAGCCTTGCGAGTCATTCTGTTAAATTCAGGACCGGCTCCGGTCTGCCTTGTGCTGTGTCCTTGCCTCAATCAAGGGTCTCATCTTCAACACTTCCGGCGCTACATCCTCCAACTCTTTCAAGGCAAACTTGCATTGGCTAAGCCCTTGTACATCCAACTGGCCACATTTGCGAAGGATCTGGGGGCTCAGCACCGGCACTATCTTCAGCACATCAGGGGTGACATACTTCAAATGTGCTGTTGCCCATAAGCAGTTGAACAATGCTTGAGGAATCATGCCACCAGCTTTGCTTGGAAAATGAACAACGATTGCCGGCACGACTTTCAGCACGTCAGGAGCGACATCCTTCAAACGTGCTGATGCCCACAAGCAGTTGGACAAGCCTTGAGGATCCATTACATCAGCCTTGCCTCGAATGTGAACAACCA
>CAXAMN010024273.1:528645-547865 GCA_963970005.1 Durusdinium trenchii | reverse complement strand
ACTGTACTGATGCCCACAAGCAGTTGGACAGGCCTTGAGGATCCATTCCATCAGCCTTGCCTGGAATGTGGGCAACTATTGCTGGCACGAACTTCAGCACATCAGGAGCGACATCCTTCAAATGTGCTGAGGCCCACAAAGAGTTCGACAATTCTTGAGGCTTCATGTCCAGAGCTTTGCCTGGAATTTGGGAAATGAGTGCTGGCACGACCTTCAGCACGTCAGGAGCGACATCCTTCAATTGTGCTGATGCCCACACACAGTTTGCCAACTCTTGTGCTTTCATGCCTGGCACAGTCTCCGGAAAAAGATTGATCAAAGCAGGAAGCAACTGAGTTGTTCCAGGAATTGCCTCAAACAATGCCGTGATTGCCCATAGCACATTGGCAGAAGCCTGTGGGTTGATCTGTTTCAATGTGATCAAGGTCTCAGTCTGCACGTGGAGTTTCTGCAGCACGGGGCTCTCGGCAGAACTTGGCAGTAATGCTCTGCCTCGATGAAACGATACCAAGCTGGTATACGCTGCCGACACGTGGAAGTAGTTGAAGTACGGCGAGTTCACTGCCTCATCCAAAACCCCAAGCAAGTCAGCAGCTGTCTGAGCCTTCTTGATGCTGGCGGTCAGCATCTGTGCAGCCTTCACACCATCTGGTGCCATCTGTGCAACTGCGCGCGACCGTCGTGATCTCCGTGACCTCCCACCTTTTGAAGCCTTGGCATCGCCGTTCCTTCGCCACAGCGAACCCTTCTTCTCCCGCACGAAGCGCGTGGTCGCCGGCGGCGTTTCTCCGGGCCGAAATGGGGCGACGGTGGTCCCAACGAAGCTGAGATGCGGCCGGAAGGACGGCACCCAAAGCCAGACAGCCAGGAAGAGGCAGCATCGTTTGCAGCCCCTCGCAGCTGCCAAAGGCGTTGATGTCTCACGGGTTGATTGGAAAGTGGTCATGGCTCACAAAAAAAAACACGGGAAAGGCTTTGAGACTCATGTTCCTCACTTGATGCATCACGTCGTTGGTTAGATTAGTCTGTGCCTGGGTCCGTGCCTAGATGCGCCGACTGTTCTGCACCTAGTCACTGGTCTGGAAGTCATGAAATTCTGATGAACATGAATATGATACTATTACTGTTACTGGCATAAGCTGCTGCAAAAGCTGCTGCTACATGGATGCACTCAGGATGGGTTTCCGGCAAACGTTCACACGAACAACAAACATCCCTTGCTTTTCAAGGCGCGAGCGTGCCAGCCAGGCAGCCCAGGGTCATCTTTAAAATACGGAAACATAAATAAATATATACACATGTGGGTTTCAATATGTTTTAATAGGTTTTAGTTTTTTTTTTAATCATCTCCGGGTTGATGATGCAACTCCAGTGAGTTCAGTAAATCAATGTAAATCATTTGAACTTGTGTCATCTCATCTCAAGCATGGGCGTTCTTGCGGAACAGAAACCGATCGGTCCACTTGGACGGTTGCGTGAGCATCTGCTACCGCACTCCACCTTTCTTTCGGGCGTCAACGAACAATGCTGATGGATAGTCCAGCACCAACGAAGGTCAGCACCAGCTTCCCGCTGCAAACATCAATGGAACAGGCTCACATTCATGCTTTTCCGTACGTGTTCCGTTGGCATGTGCGGCGGGTTCAGCATGATCTAACTATAGCACCCCAAACCAATTCTTGATATTCTTGGGCACCAGAACAAAAGAACATGTTCATCCACTGGATCATCCCCAAACAAAGTATATAAATATATATATAAATTGTACAAAATGGGAATCAAAGCCGTTCATGTCCATCCCCCCAAAAATATTTGTTTTGACGTAAAGCACAAAGATCGTCTTTCATCCCACCCCATGAACCTGTACGAACACATTTAATTATACACCCCAGACTCTCCATGGGGCTGCCATATATGCCGCCCCATTGACCCCCCAAAACCACTCCAACTGATCGGCATATATGGCAGTCCCATGGATCGTGTCTGGGTACTGTATGTGACAGGTCCCGGGGTCACCCACATGCGGCCCCGCCCCGCCACCCCGACCCTCCCTCCCTCTCGGCGGCCCGGGCTCTTCTTCCTCCTTCGGTCTCTCGAGCGGCTGCGGCGACGGGATCGGCTGCGACGGCGGCCTCGGAGAGGAAGAAGCAGCGGGGGCGAGGACGAGCGAGGAGGGAAGGAGCAGGTCCCCAAGTGGTGCTGAAGAAGTCGGTTCTGTTGGACTTCCATGACAAAGCAAAACACCAAAAACAGTGATTCCCATGGATTTTTTTGGGTTGATGAATAGAGTCATTAATGATAAATGCTTCTTGTGGTTTTTAAATCCTTTGAAATAGGCATTCCCAAGGTTGATTTCCTCAAAATGGCCCGATGGGCAGAACAAAATCTCAACCTGCCTGATCACGCTTGAAATATTTTCTGGGAGTATAATTAATGCCTACCAAAAGGCAACAAAAGGGCATTGGGCTATAAGGCAAGCTGCAAGGGCCCCGGCTTCAATCTGTATAGGGAAAATAATATATAACTGAAGGTTCTGGGATGTTCAGGGGACTTCGTCACAACGTGGCTTTCCATCGTCTTCAGGCTCCCGACTTCTGCTGCGCTTCTTCTTCTTGCCTCGGGCAACCAATAGGAGCGCAACCATTAATGATTTGGAACTTATAGTCTGAAGATCTCTTAAACAATTGTCCCAACCCTTTAGTGTCTGCAAGTCGAAACAATCTTAAATGAAAGACATATAATTAGAATAGTCGTTGAGACACAGTCATCCACGAGCTCTCCTCTGCTCCGCAATTTGCCACGCCGGTCAATTTTTCAATCGCAACACGTGGGCGCGCTGCGCGCAGCGGCAGCGATGAAGGGCTGGCATCCTCTGATGCGCGCAAGTTCTCCCCACCAAAGGCAATGTCCACGAAAACGTTAGCTACCTGCTGAGAGTTTATTCGTTATCATCAACGGACCCTTGATAGAACGCCGACTAGTCTGAAATATATTATATGGCAACTCGGTTCCATCCAACCCTACAGTTTGGGTTGGGGTTGGGGAAGGAAAACATGGCAACCATTTTCATGAAGCTTTATCCACTGCTACAGAAATGCATCGCAAGCTTCTGCAACTTACTTTGATTCTTCATCCCGCCCCGGACTCTACAGCGAGATATGAGATATCTGAGATATGTAACGACCTCCCACCCAAATGCATCCAAATGCAAGTAATACCGCAGTGCTACTACAGTATATTTAATGCTATCACACATCATAAAAAGTTGGCTCAAAAAACAACTGTGAATACATTACCTACAATCCTACAAAGGATCACAGTTGAATGTATGGACCGCGCTAAGCCGCCTCCCGTCCTCTTCCTCAAAGCTCTCCGCTTCGCTTCGCCGCGGGCGTCCAGCTGCGGTCCTCGCCGATGTTCAGCGAGTCGTCGATGGCGCGGAAGCGGAGCTCGCCTGGAGCGTGAGCGAGCAACAGGTCCAAAGCCCAAGGAGAAGGGGCACAGCCGAGCTCGCCTTGATGAGCTGTAGAATCTGTAGAAATATATACACATGCAGGATCATGCAAACATAGGACATAGACTGACAATTTCCAGCCGGTATGGAGTTGGATGTACATGGTTATTATCATATTGACTACTATAATTAACATTTGTAGGCGGATACGCCTATCGTGGCTATGTGATGTCGGAGAACAAGTGCTTCTGGCTGTGCTTCTCCCATTGTAAATGATCACAGTACCCTACAGTTCAACATGTTTCTCATACCAAGTTCTTCACGCAGGCTGGACCACGATCACCAAATGCAACCCCTTTGTTTGTGCCAACAAAATTAACCAAGGACACAAAGGTGCGTATTGGAATGCCGCAGCACATGTCTCACCGCGCAGTACGTTTACACCAACGCCCTCACGCTGCCCTCTGCGCATGTCGCGCCTCCATCCGCTGGGATCTCCATGATCCATTGCTCCGACATCGCTAAGTTTCGGTCCATGGGATGGAAGCGGCCTCCAGCTTTCCAGACTCACCCAGTTCGCATTCGCATTCGGTCAAGGATGTCTACATACGGACCCATCTGGTGGAGCATGGATCTCCAAAACATCCATCAAACGAATGAACATTCTCACCATGTAAGCCCACGACGAATCATGTGGGAAGCTCACTTGTGATCCTGCACACCGGCACGTCATAAAGAGAGGTGGCAAAAGGTCCGAGAGGACCAAATCGGGTCATCCGCATAAGACGGCGGGACGCCTCAAGATCAAGCGGTCCGGACCCAAACTAATTAGTTGGGTCTTGTTGGTCTCAAGATGCATCTGAATGGAAAGGGCGCTGGACGATGTCACCCGGGAAACCCCAGCACTTTGTTCACCTTAGTCCTACGTTCCGCACACTTATGCTGAGCTGGATCTTTGCAGGAACCCGCAGGTGTTGGTCGAGTTCTCTCTTTTCACAGTGGGCTTACATGGTACGGCAAAACTGATTGCTAATGCAAAACCATCATATACCTACTATGGATCTTCATCTTGGGCAAACATGTCTGCCTAGCATGGGTCAAGGCCTTCTTGCCATGAAGTTAGGCGATGACTTTTGCCTGACGAGGTTCTAGGTAAATATCGCTTGCCTCTTAGATGAGGTTAGACAGAATCCTGACTATGTGTCTACTCTGTAGGATTCTGTCTGTATAACCTAATCTTAGAGGTATGAGTTGTTTGTCTCACTCGGTGCCAAGGCTCCATCGCCCTTGGACCACTCCACTGCCGCCACTGTCCCGCCCCCGCGGTCTGCGGCTTGCACGACCTGCAGTTGAGGGTGGAGGGCAGGTGGAGATGTGGATCCAGAAATTGATCATGAGATCCAGGTGGGCCTCATGGCTCTGGCTTGGTCAGTTGGGGTGTTGAGAAGAACTGCACGGCCTGCGGTCGACTCGTCGGCGACTTGGTGGACCCAAAGGCTTTAGGGTTAAACATCCCCATGCATCTGGTATAATGGAAGTCCATAGTTAACATTGTATAGTGGTTTCAGAGTAAATGGCGCTGGCACCACAAGATGTCTTTGACAAATGGGGGTCTTCATAAACCACGAACTTGGGATTGTGCCACCTACTCTGAAACAGCTGTAGCATGACTTGAAAGTCTATATATACCTTTTCCTGGCTGACTCCCTAAGCCAGAAAAAAAGGACCGAAGATACATTTCAAGGGCAGCGGTCATCTTATTTGTTGGAATTGATTGAACAAATAGCTTGGAGATCGGAGCACTTAAAACACCAACAGCAACAAACTGTCTTCGTTGCAATGTACTGCAATTGCATTTGATTATAGTGGAGTAGAAAGTTCTGCTCCTGCACCACGACTCTGGGTATTTCATGCCACCTGGTGGTGCTTAAATTAATGCTCGTAGCTTTCCCATGCTTTCCCCATAGCTGGTGCCGAGCTCTGCCACAGCCACATCACATCGACCAAATCAGCAAAGCCCCAGGTGCCAAGCGCGCCGAACCAGCCCGCGTCTGGCGCGTCTCGGTCCAGGCGATCGTTGGCGGCTCGGTGTCATTGGACCTAGGAAGCTGTGCAAACGATCCAACAATGATGTCGAAAGAGTTGATTTCTGACGTGTGGTTTCAAACCCTGGGGATCCAACCCTCCTGGAACCTACATAACAATGTCTCCAATCGCCTAGGAGTACTGAGAAGGTACGACTGGATCCCTAGGGAAAGAGTTGATTTTTGATATGTCGTTTCTGTGACATCACCTATAGGGTTGGGAAGGACCCAGTCGTTTTGATATGTCGTTTCTGTTTTTGATATGTCTGGATCCCTATAGGGTTGGGACGGTCATGTTTTGGATGTGTTTTGCACTGGACCTCCGTGTCATGGAGGTTCGACCTTCGGATGTTGGAAAAAGGGGGCTTGCAGATCACTTAGCAGCACAACATGCACAACCAACAGTTGTAGGCTGATGTATGCGAATTATGTGGGCACTTGTTTGCAAGAGGTTTTCCTCACCCAAAGTTCCCAGTCTATATATTAGTTGCCGGTCGACCGGCCGACGGAGATCGGAGCAGGTCGCTACACGCAGGTCGATCTGACCGGAGACAACATTGAAGCGTCTGGTGCTCAACTGGGAATGAATAGAATGGCTCCAGACTGACCCCCCACTGCAAATACAATGAGCTTGGCTTATAGGATACCTTAGTTCCACGACCTCATCTTCCATCCTTAGGACCAGGAACCCTTCAGTGAAGAAATTCCTCCAACCGACCACCCCTTGCTCCCCTACTCTTCCGCCCAGCTCACGGGGATGGACGCACCATGCCCTCGCCCAAGATCGGCGCTTGCACACCCATCTCCGCAAAGAGGTTCCTCAGTGAAAGGAAGAAACACGGCGACTGCGGCGGTCGGAGTTCGGCCACGACAACTGCTGCTCCTCTCCAATGCAAAAGGTGATGGTCCTTTTTTCAGCCAGGAGAGGTCATGGCCCAAGGGGGCTGGAAAATCAGTTCTTGTCAATACATTCAATGCAAATTCTGGCTGTGAGGTCCGGGAATTGCAGTTTTATAAGTTCTGTTTGGTTCAAAACACCCCCACACCTCCCCAACCACCGCTGCTTGGACTGCCATGGCCAGGCTACAGAGTGGCTTGCTGCACGGCAGGCTCCGGACCAGAAGGGTCTACGCCGATGCGAGTGTTGTACCTCGATCGTAGTGAGGCAGTTGGGTGATTTGCCCCCCAGGATCGCAGTAGATGGTTCCTGTGAGTTGTGCACTGGTGGGCAGCATGCAGGGTGGGATAAGTAGTCCCTTGTCCATAAGATTTAGGGTAGAAATTAGTATAATATAGACGTGTATCTATATACCAGCCTATACCTTCTTAGCAGCTGGGCAAAGCTACTCAACGGATAAACAAAGAACCTTGGCACTGACAAGCTGGCTGTGTCCATGGCTGAATCAACTACATTGATCCTAATTGAACAGCTGGAGCCTGTGATTACTCAGAAGCAACAACTCTGTGTCTGCTCCCCAGCCCCCACTACCAGCAGACTGGGCACTCGCTCTCCCACATGTTGTTCATACCTTGGAGGCCCCGCGGCTGAGCGAGGAGAGTTGCGAGGGGGCGTGAGGGCGATCCACTGCCAGGGTCCATCTGCACACAACTTGCAACGGCATCAACTTCTGAAGAAAGCCCCAAACGACTTGAGAAATCTCAGCCAATGGAGACCTCAAATGTCTACATTCCCACATGTCTTTTTGCACACTGCTCTCTGAACGGCCCGGAAAGGCTTCACCAAGCTTCCCAAGAGTCACCTTAAACCATAACACTCCCAAACCACTGCCCTGGTACTCCAAACCTTTTTCGCTGGCTCACCAGAGTCAAGAACACAAATGTGATTGAAACTAACCACCAACCAGTGCTTCTTGTGGTATGGCTGCCGCAGCAGAACTGTGCCCTCATTGCTTTAAGCTGAGATCTGGTTAGGTCCGGCATTTCGGACCTTACCTACCCAGCTCCAGCTCCAGCAGCTCCCGCCCACTGCCCTCGGCTTCCCTGACATGTCAAGGTGAACCACTGAACCGAACTGTCCAGCTGCAGCTGAGAAACCAAAAACACGGTGGGTTGGGAGGGCCTTCAACTGCGTTTCACGTTAATCGTTACGCTGTCGGTTGAACGTTTCGTTCCTTATGGCTTCTACATGTTGTAAACTTGAGAGGAGGGAGACACGAAAGGTAGGACAGCGGGAAGAGAAGAGAACGCGAGTGGCATACTTCGAGCCACAGCAGCGGTCTCCAAGCCCGCATCGTTTTTGGTGTGTGATCTCGGTCTCCATGCCTGTATTTCGTTTTGGTGTGTGGAAATCCATCTCGTTCTCGAGAGGTCTTCCTACCTCGTTTCACAAGCTAAACATGTCATTAACCAAACCATTGCAAACAAATGGCGCATTTGATGCCCATCTCGTTTTCGGGGTGTTCCTACCTCGTTTCGCCAACTAACTCTGACATTGGGCTATAGAAAAGGAACGCCCCTAGACCAATCACCACTACCGCAAATAGAAGCCGTTGCTCATATGCTCTCGAAATGTTCAGAAAGGTTCTTAGGGAAACAACCTCGCCCCATGGCTCAGATCATCGGTGAGCATAGAATCGGAGCATCATAGGGTTTAAACTATTCTGAAACCAGAAGAGACTCACGAAGACGTTCCCCAAAAGAGAATAGACGTGGTTCACAAAACAAACTCTAGGTATGTATCCCCTCAGGGAACACCTGTCGTGATTAGAATTTCGTACGCACTCTGTCTGAATGTTCAAGAGGGTTGCAACTATCCTGAAATCATGAGAGGCTCACGAAGACGTGCTCCAGGAGAGAATTGAATTAAGAGGCCCCAGGAGAGAAGAAAATAAACTCTAGGTATGTAACACCTTGCGATCCTTTCGGGGAACACAGAGACGCTTACGAAGACGGTCTCCAGGAGAGAATGGTATTTTAACGAGAACACATTTCGTAATTCGAATTTCATATGCACTCTTTCTGAATGTTCAAGAGGGCAAGAGGGTTTCAACTATCCTGAAATCATGAGAGGCTCACGAAGACGTTCTCCAGCGGAGAATTGAATTTTGAGGGGGGGGGGTCTGTATTGAAAAATCAATTCGAGGGGGGGGGGGGGGGGGGTTGAATTGAATGATCAATTATTAGACCCGGACTCGCCGACACTTGCTTCGCAAGTCAAACTCAAGGTATCCCCTAAAGGGCTACCTTTCGTGATTAAGTGGTGCTTTTCAACAACATTACTTTCCATCTCTTAACACCAAAAACCATGGGGTGTTCCCAATTGTATCCCCCAGAGCTTTATAGCCACCCCCACATCCACTTCCTGAGCGCCGTCCTCCCGTCCTCCCAGTCCCGTCATCTCGCCGAGAGGCCCGTCACCGAGTCGTGCATCGGGTCGAGGCCCCAAGCCCATTGCACCGTGCCAGCGCCAAAGACCAGCGCTCCGCTGGCGGCTTTGTACCTCACCGTCGGAGCGTCTACGGATGCGCGTGCGGAGGGTCTGAAGTAGCGCGCTAGACGTTTTGAAGGGGTTTGGCTGGCAAGTCGTAGGATGACGAACCTGGATACTAACCAGGGTGACCAACCTCAGTAGTATGCCCCAGTAGTAATTCCAACCCTGGGCTTCGTGAGTTTGTCAACCAGCTATATCATCAGATATGTGATCAGGTATGTATGTGCCACATCTTGCCTTTCAACCAACGCCGGTTCGGATCGCCGCGTCTGGTCAAAGAGGTCGTTGGAAAGGAGAACTTCGAGCACCATAGCACCAATGAATGAGAAGACATAGCACCATAGCACCATAGCACCATCTGGTCAAAGAGGTCTGCTCACAAATCTCACTTTACTTCTTCCTAAGGTCCTGTGGTCAATGAATGAGATGCGATCCGCGGTGAACAAACAATTCTTTTAGACACCCTGTTTGTCCGGGGTGACCTTTGATACAGTAAATGATGAATCTCCTCTGCAAGACCAACGATTGAGCACTGACACAACGAACAGAACTCAAACGACGAACTACGTAAAAGTTCTTCCACAGCTTGAGGGCTTAGAATGCAGCATTTGCCAACGACTTTTGTCGCAGGTGCCACATGTTGCTTAACAATGTTCATGAACTATTCCCATACTACGCTCCATGTATGGAATATATACCTACATTGACCCCCCAAACCACCCGGCCCCAATGTAGGCCTATATTCCATACATGGAGCGTCTGGGATTTGTTCACATCAAGGTTCGTGGAGCACTTCATGATCTCCATGACTGCCCTGCCAAACAAACCACCGGTGACTAAAGACCACATGCATACGACTCCACAACCCCAAGCCTCCCGAGCGGGCTGAAACGAGCTGCAAAGTGAGGTGGTGTGTGGCACTGCCAGAATCGAAGCAAGCACCATGGTCCACGATGGCCTCAACTGGTCCAGGACTCAGGACCAGTCACATATGAAGAACGGTCCTCTCGGAAGAAGAGCATCGAATCTGAAGTTGTCGACCCTTGGAAAATGGTGAAAGCCCCGCCCCCAAGAGTGAAAGTGGCTTTGAACGTTGTTGCATAGGTGGGTGGAACAAAGTTACTGTACGCGTAATCAATCCACACTGAAGTAAACTAATTCATCAGCCTGACCCTCAATCTTATGGCAAAATGTCCATCCCCCGAAACTCCTGCTTCGCCAGTCACCAATGCTCACCCCCACGCCATCTCCCCTACCCTGTCCCGCGCTGTCCATCCACCCCATCACCGCGCCTGGACGTTGTCGACCTTCGTCTCGCTGAGGCGGATCAAGCCCTTCGGCCGCACACCGTTGTCCACGTCTTCGTCCCACTCGTGGCCCAGGAGCCTCGACCCGGCACCGAGCCGGCACGTGGGGCGGTCCCAGTGTGTGGGGCTCTTTTGGGGACAGCAGGGCTGGGGGAAATGAGGTGTGGTGGATAAATCTAGATCACTCAGGATCACTCAGGAGCTTGGGCAAAATCAAAGGAACACCGCCCAAGGGACATTGTGGAAGTGCTTCGTTCATATCGGTCCCAAAAGCATGAAGGATAACTGGGACGCACAACATGGAGGTCCAGGCCTTGAGCTGTCCAAGAATGTCCAAGACTTACAACTCCCTGATTTGATGACCACGGACCTTAAAACGTCTTGAAACTTGAAACCCTTTGTTGTCTGCCTTCTACTGGAACAAACTGGGACTGCCTTTCACAGGAACAACCGGGACTGTCAAGCCAAAATCTGCTCCAAAAACAACATGCTCCCAAGGCACCCCTTCAACAGCACCGCCCTCTGCGTGGGCTTCAGCGTGGCCACCGGCGTGTGGCGCCACACCCGGAGCTGGGCATAGACGCCAGGCACTTCTAAGGCATCGTGGCGCCAGGCGTTGACCTCGTGGCGCATTCTTTTGCTAAGGAGAGGGAGCTTCCTGGTTGACGGTCGAAACTTAAATCATCCCCAAGAAACAAATACACATTACAATACACACTTTGTCGATTCAAAGGATGAAGGAATAAAAGTTCCAAACCACTATCATCCACTATCCAACTCGTGTTCGTGAAAGGTTCTATGATACTTTTTGCTGCGTATTTTGGTGTGATTTGAGTGGTCTTTGGACAGTTACTATAGGTATCCAGCATTCTAACTTGTTGCTCGATCGGCTCGATTCTGGGTTCTGCCGCGTCCTCGAACTCTCCAAGTCTGTTTCCCAAGGCGCCGTGAAGATGGTGCCGGTGAGGGCGTTCTCCGGGTCGGCGCCTTCCGGGTTAAACTCTTTGCTGTCCTCAGCCGCGGGGTTCCGCGCGGGCGGGGTCCGTTCGCAAACAACACGGTGCCAGGACCAAAGCAATGAAGCATGAGAAGCCTTGGTCTTGTAGTCCCTGGTCCCTGGACCCATGTGGGGCACATGCGCCTTCACGGCCAGTTATATCTGCGGTGTTTGAAGTCTTGCGTGGGCTCACACGTCAACAAGAAACAAACGTCAACAACGTTCACACGAGGAATGCCAACGACTCCCAACCGACTCCCAACCGAGTTGTCGTCTTGTGGGAAAATCATGGAAAATCCCATTCACAAACCGGTTCTTCTTGGGCAGCCATCTCTCCCAACCAAAAAAACAAAAAACAAAGAGACACACAAACCAAATCTCTCCCAACCAAAAAAACACACAAAACAACATCAACGACCAACCTCTTGTGCGCCGCGTGTCACGATCCTATGTGATCCTCAGTCTTCCCCAGTCTGCCGCCCAGGTGGCTCGAAAGGTTCCAGTCCAAAGCTTCTTCTCGGGGTCGATCTTGAAGGATTCCTGCGACTCCTCCGACGTAGTGTGCCGCTTTTCGTGCCCCACAGGGTTTTGCTGGTGGGTTCTATTTAGTTTGTGTCTCTTTTTGTCCAGCTTCTTGGAATCCATGGATGACATGAAAAACACACAAACATCAATCTGGTTTCACTGGCGTCACCTATCAAACAAAGATACAGGGTCTGAATTAGTTGGCGACAACAAGAAGAACGCCTTCCGACCTTGCTTCGAACCCGCCCATTGTTCATCATGCTGCAAGAGAAAAACCTCCACGGTCCCTACCTCTACTTGCCTGTACTTCCCAGGAGCGCTTGCGCTCCTTGTAGACGACCATGGTCCGCCCCGCCATGCCGTCTACGGGCGACGTCTCCCAGCGGATTTTCCAGTAGACCTCGTTGCCACTCCAGAAGTGAAGATGAACACCTCAACCGAAAAGGAGTTCGGTCTGCACAAAAGTCGCGTGCAAGTGAGCTAGGTGAGCATATGGTGTGGTGCAAATCAGGTGCTGGAATGGTAGGAAGAATTGGGGTGGAGACTTAATAGGGGAGTTTGGGAAGTCGCAAGGCTTGCATATCAAAAAGACTCCCCAAGTGAGCGGACAGCTTTCATAGTCCACTGATCCATTTGGGCTCTAAGCTCTGATAAGCTCAATCTATCCAAATCTGATGATGAACTTACTGAAGCACGAGGCTGGGAGCCTGCTACTGGCCCCCAATTCCCATCCCTGGGCACCGTCGCGCCTGCGTCTCGCGCGCGCTCCACATGTCGCCGCTGCTCGCCAGACCAATACCTCACGTCGTTGGTGATGTTAGGAGCCGGCTAGTGGTGGAAGCTGGTTTTAGTGGAGGACGGCTGAGCAAAAGGGAGATCAAACATCCTTCAGACTCTATTGTATAATAAATTGAATCATTTGTATATTGCGGTGTGACTGAGCATAGCAGCACAGCTCTCTTTTGACGCATCCTTCCAATCAAACAACACACCGAGTTCCGCACCCAACTCGGTCAGTCGCACCGAGTTGGAAGGAACATCACCGCATGGGCCCCGGCAGTTGGACAAATGCACGAGTTTTCGTTTACTAAATGATACGACTGAACCCAACCACATGAATATCATTAAGAACACCTCTTTAAGGACTTAACAGAACCAACAAAAGGACCCTATCACTCTCACCCTCTCCTTCACCTACCCGACCCTTCCTTCGCCGAGAGGCTCGTCATGCCCCACCGAAACATACACCTTGGCACGCTTGGAAATCTCCGCCCCTTGAAGGTGCGCGTCTAGGCCAGTCCAGTATTGCACGTCGAAACCATGGCGTTCCAACCAGCCTCGGCGCACGTTTCACCGTAGTTTTTCGGACCTGCCATGAGGGTGTCCAAGAGGTTCGGGATGGTTGTGGGCCTAAGTGGTTGGAAGGTACCGGTGGTGGCAAAAAAGGTGGAGAGCCCATGATATATTTTGGACGATTTTGATCAATGTTTAAACCATTGGGGATCATGGGGGCACGTTCAAACGGTGCAGGAGAGCACACGAAATCCGAAACACAAACATAGAACTTTGTAACGATTGCGCGCCATCGAACCCCCAATTGTTTTTCAAACAAAGGAACATGATGTGTTTGAAGGCTGGGGCCGTCCCAATAATTGTGCAACGTTCAAGCAGCACAGGTGTGAAAAAAACACCCGCAACATGAACAATGTTGATGCAGATCATGCAGTGGTCCAACTAAAGGAACTGCTGGAACTGTCTTCTTTGTGTGGCTTCAAGACCGCCAGCATCTTTCTCTCGAGCGGCGTATCGCAGGCATCTCCGCATTGAACAGGGTATTCACTGCCCGGGTGTCCCGCGTGACCAGTGGGGCATTGTACGAGACCTGTTGTGGCGCCAGTCTCGAGGCAGGAAACAACTCAACCCGTCACGCGTGGACATGCACATTAAACTGGTTCAAGGTTATCGCTTTTGAGGGGGCTTGTCACATTTTTAGGCCCCAGCCATGCGTTCAACAAAGCTGAACATATCCCAAAAAACTGCGGCGGCACGGTTGTCACTCTTGAGGGGGCCTATCGCTTTTGCAGGTGCCGAGGCGGAGCTGGACGACCGCCAAGGTGTGGGCACAAGGATCTGGCATACCGACCCTGGGGGGTGCAAAAGCATCTTTGGATGTATTCAAAACCTTCTGCCACATTTTCCTGGGCTGCCAACAGGGTGAGGTATTGGGGCTCCAAAGAAGCTCCAGCCAAACCTGGGCTGCGTAAGTTGAACTATATAACGGCATGATCTGCATTCAGGTATATACAACAGTGAACTCCCTTCAGTTGCATATACTTGGAGCCCAAGTGACCCCGTTTTGATAGGAAAAGGCAATATTTTGGGTGGTGGGTGGTTCAAATAGAGGTTATTCAGGTTCTAGGTACATGCACTCTTACATGTGCTTGAGCCATCTTAATCCACTCGTTACACACATCGAAGCGAGCATCTCGTCTTTGCTGGCCTTGTAGGCCCTGCGGCTTTGCCAGGACTCTGGGATACCTGCATGCAGGGGCTAGATCATCTGCGGCATTCCGGGGGTGTTGGCCAACAAGAAGTGGACCCTCTGCCTCTGCGTGTTTAGGCACTATAGATGGGAGAGGGCCAATGGGCTTGCCAAGTTCTCAGTCGTTGGTTCAGGGTGAAAAGATCTACCACACTCCCCGAAAGAATCATGGAAGTGGAGCGAACACATGCGAACACCTGTTTGGCCTTCAGAATTTCATGGCCATCCATGTGTGTGCCATGCATGCCCCAGGCAAGCATCCATGATTCTTCCTTCAGGGAGTCTATGATCCGCTTGGCCCGTGACCATGGCCGGTCCGCAGCTTGGATCGATCGGCGTTCAACACAACGCCCGTTGGAGACGTCTCCAAGGAGATGTTGGTAAGGCCAGTTTCGTGGATGATGCAGCGAATCATTGGCAAACACTAGAGGCAGTTGTATTTCACTGTGGGTTCATAGCACGACACATAGCTCTTGCATTGTGTACAGCTTCTTTTCATGCAACAGGCTACTGAAGTTGTGCCGCGGCAAGGGCAGCACACCGTAGGTCGAGGGCGCCATGTAGTTGTTGTAGGCTCGCCAGGTAGTATCGATGGTTTGAAGCAAAATGTCCTCAGGACGGCAAACAAAGCAACAGGAGCAGCTGACAGAGCTGAGAGAGAGAGGGGGGCAGCTGACAGAGCTCTCAAAGAGAGTGCTCACAAAGCTGACAGAGCTGGAAGAGAGCAACACAAACAAAACAGGGGGTGTTCTTAAAACCAGCCGTCTTTGCCACAAACCAGTCCCGATCCACCCATCCTCCCCCCAAACAAAACCACGGGACCCAAAATGAGAAGTGTGGAGTCGACCTACATCTGAATCTGTTGCTGGCCTCGGTCTTCAATCACTAGCAGCTAGCAAACAGCTACTTTCGGGTTGTGTGACGAACGCTTTCGGCCCTGAATGATCGACGATGAGATCCGAAGACGATGATCCACCGGTGGTGCTTGTCCCCGTTTCCATGAAAATTCCAGGGAGTGTAAGACCTTTTCACTTCCACTTCCACTTCCACCCCACTTATAGTGGATTGAGAGTAGATGGCACAGACCCCAATGTCGGTGGTTTATATGGACCCCCATCTAAAGGACATCTTGGGGGAAACGTGCCATCTACTCTGAAACCACTTAAACAGAAAAAACACATAACGACTTAATTAAACAGATGGCTCGTTCTGACTCCCAAGGCGGAGAGAGAGGCCGTCCCCAAACCACATGTTCCAGTGATCTCCCCAGTAGAGGATGGACACACTGAAACACTCTGAAACATCCAAAAGCCCCATAAACTCTCTCAGGGCACAAATCACTTTCCGCACGTTCGCCCAAACAAAAACCAAGGCTAACCGAACCGTTCATCTGTTCGATCTGTGTGGTGGGGTGTCCCCCCACACCCCGATGTCTGACGTCTCAGGTACGTACTTCGGCTCTCCCCCCATCTCAGACTTCACCCAGGCTCCGTCTTGCGCGCATCCTGTCGGATCACAAAGTAAATGTGCGAGGCATGGGGTTCCCGCAGCGCATTGCCTGAGAGGACGCAACCGCTTTCAGCACCAGCAAAAACGGCTAAAACTAACAAAAGGCAGGGTCTAGCCATGTCTGCCTGGTAGTACCTGGCATATCCAAGCAGTAGCATGCTGCAGCTACTTGCTGCGAACCGCCGCCTCCCCATCTACAGCATACGGTTATTCAAACATATTCAAACACTGAGCCTCACCAATCCTCTCAAGTCACGTCTACTACGGCACTCTCTTCCCCTTCACACAGAACACCCAGTGACGCAGCATGGTCTTCTGCCGATGTCGCTGAGCGCCATAGGCATGCAGCTCCGCTGCGCAGGGCGTCTCACCACAGGGAGGCATGCGGCGGTAGTCCCAATGTTCTCGGATCCATCGACGAAAAGGGCGGCTGGAGGCGGTGGACGGGTGGCGGCTGGTGCTGAAGGTGGTGCTGAAGGGTTTTCAAAGGCTGCTAACTAGGCACTGAGATAGGAGGTGCCCAAAACACCTGGTCTTCTGAGTCCTGAGACTAGGCCAGGCTACTAAGGCGAGCCTGGTTCACGTGCCATTTGCGGCCTGGCATGTGCCTGGCTGTTGGAATTGTTTGAAAACTTGTTTTGCCATGATTGGCCTTGCTCCATCTTGATCGCCCTGATGTTCCTGATCTCTGTTCGTGATGCACCTTCAGCAGCCCAGCTATCAAACCAACCCAAGAGAACAACACGTCTACGAGTGCACTGGAAACCCTTCACCAAAGCAGCCTGATACTCCAAGTGGTCCCCACCCGAGTCTCACATCCGAGTCTCTGTTGGCGAACCTGGTTGAAGCACCACGGGTGAACACTCAGAACTGGGTGATGGGGGGTGGAGTTGAGAAAAAGAACCCCCCCCCACTGCCACACGACTTGCCACACTCCATATAGTTTCTGATGCAGTTGAACAGTTGAACCTGAACCTTCATGCTTCATCATTTAGGCTTCCAACCCATAAAGGTCCGTGTCACGCGTGCTTCATACTGGCAAGCGAGCCGTCGTCCGGGCCCAAGTGAGTCCCAACATCAGGTCAACCCGGTCATTTGGATGAAGAACAACACAAACATATCATGAATTCCATCCATCAGTGCGCACTCCCGTATTACACCGTCCTAGTCCAGAGACACCAGTTGGGCGTCTGGCCCTCCCAAACTTGTGCCCAGAGCTGAATCCTCAAATCATCTCACTTCGCACTCCCAGCTGGAGCCCATGGAGGGCAATTGAATCCCCTTAGGTTTGGTTCCAAGAAACGACACTCCCGAAAACGATCCCATAGACTCCCTGACGTCCCCATGGAAGACGATGGTCCTATATTGACCATTCCATGGGATCGTCTTCCAGGGTGTAAGTGAGATCAGTTCCCTCCTCCTTCTCATTCTCCCCTTCCCACCATCTCCAACCACGTCAACCCACTTCGACTGGCGCCTTGAAACCGCCCGCCCCACCGCACCCGCTCCCACGCGGCTCCTCCGAGGCGCTTGCTGCTGGGCGCGATCTCCGAGGCGTCCGAGCGCCAGGCGTCCGGCGCGTCCTCCAGCACGAGGCGCGCCAGGAAGACGCCCGGCACCGTGTCGGTGGGGATGACCCAGGCCTCGGTAGGTAGAGAAGGACCGGATGGAGGGGGAGGTATAGTGAGGTGACGTCGGGTGAGGTGGGTGAGTTCAAGTTCAGAGATGTGGATTGATGTGGCTGCATCACAGCAACATGCTGCATCTGGGAGAGAACGGAAAGCCCCAAGCAAATATGTTGTGTGATCAAAGTGGACTTGGCACGTTCCTGCACATGCCAGCCTTGATGCCCTAAATCTTTCCTGGAGCCAAACGCCTTGGAAGGGTTGCAAGCAGCCATCCTATGAACGAAATGCCTTTTCTGCCGAGGCACACCGCTCCTGGACCACGTGCCGCAATCGACCAGCAAAGTCTCATCATCCTGACGCAGTGACGTCCCAGCTGGAGCCATGGAGGGCAATTGAATCCCCTGGGGTTTGGTTCCAAGAGATGCACCCCCCCCAAGAAAAGAAACTAGTTTGCGTGATCTTGCGTGCCTCATGCTCAAATATTAAGTGAGCATGGCAAGCATCAGCATGATTCTTGACCCTTTTGCCACGACCAGCATTCCGGTTAGTGGAAATGCAAAAGGTATATACCTTGAATTCCTCCAACACGAGGTCTACGGACATCTCGTCTATAGTCGATCGAGGTGCGCAAGTGTAAAACATGAAACATGTCAGGCAGTGCAAAATAGCGCAACTGTCAATTGGTAAAGTCTTCGAAACCATGATTGAGTACACTCATGGATCTTTTGGTGAGGACACCCAACAAATGAATCTCAAGCTGAAGCTGTCATTCTACTTACCTAACCTCAAGCTGTCATTTTGTAAGAGAATCACCACTCCGTCCTTGACATTCATCAATCTACCACGTTCCTTCCTCACCCCCCCTAACGCACGCACACGGCAGCTCCTTGTAGCACTCCGGCTGCTCTTGCGGCAGCTGGACGAAGGGCCGCAGGGTGGCCACCAGCCGGGCGCCCAGGCCCTGGTACCAGCCCAAACGGTAGATGTCGAAGCGGTAGCGACCTGGGTCGATGATGGGCCCGTATTAGAGGCTCGGCTTGGGGAGGATCTTGATCTAGTTATAGCTTTGAAAGTGGAGTTGGTGGAGAGGAAAAAGACATTATATTTGGCAAAGGGTTCACTACCTGAAGGGTTGGACCTTACGATTTGCTCAGTGTCCTTTTGACCGGTCGACAAAAACAGGTGGCACATGGTGGCACCCAGGCACTCGGACACCGTCCCACACCCACACCCAGCACACCGAACGCCGTCACGCCATACGTTTCTGCGGATGTCTGCGTCAGTGGCCCATTGAGTCAGTACGACCTGCAAGCCAGCTGCTCCTGCACTTGGACCTCTTGCGCTGCTCTCATTCGCTCTTCTGGGCTCTTCTGCATTGCTCTGAAGATGGCAGGAACCTGTCTCTGGTCAGGTGCTCGTCCAAACTTTCTGTCAACCACAAGGGGTTATGTGCAAACTCCGCCTGTCTAATTCTGCCTAAGACTCTACGATACAATTGCAGTTTCGATACTCAGCATTCCGGACTTCAGTTCTGACACTGCCCAAGTGCATTGTGACACCTCCTCTGCATTCATCTGGGCAGACTTCGCTGGAATTTGGGCTATGAGTGCTGGCACAACATTCAGCACATCAGGGGCGACATTCTTCAACTTTGCTGATGCCCACAAACAGTTGGCCAATCCTTGAGGAACCATGTCACCGGCTTTGGATGGAATTTGGGCAA
>CAXAMN010024273.1:499535-528635 GCA_963970005.1 Durusdinium trenchii | reverse complement strand
AATGTGCTGATGCCCACAAAGAGTTGGACAATTCTTGAGGCTTCATGCCAACCACTTTACTTGGAATTTGGGCAATGAGTGCTGGCACGACTTGCAGCACCTCAGGAGCGACATCCTTCAACTGCGCTGATGCCCAAACACAGTTGGCCAATTCTTGTGCTTTCATGCCAGGTGCTTTCTCTGGAAACACGTTCATCAAAACAGGAAGCAAAGAAGTTGTGCTGGGAATTGCCTCAAGCAGCACTGCCATTGCCCACAGCACGTTGGCAGAACCCCGTGGATCGATTTGTCTCGACTTGATCCTCTCCTCAGCACGTGCATGGAGCTTGGGCAGCACTGGGCTTTCAGCACAAACTGGCAGCAGCAACTTCTTCTGATGAAACGTTGCCAACGTGTGATATGCAGCTGAGATGTGGAATTCGTTAAAGTCAGGAAATACCACCGCCTCGCTCAACACATCCAGCAACTCTGCAGCTGTCAAAGCCTTGTTGATTCTGCGGGTCAAGATCATTGCTGCCTTGGCACCTCCTGGTGAAGATGAGGAGGCGCGAGACCTCCCACCTCCTGGTGCCTTAACATTGCCATTCTTTCGCGACAGGGAACCCTTCTTCTCTCGCACCAGCATGGTAGTGCTCCACGACTTCCAGTGTCGGACTTGGAATGGAGTGCCGGTTTTCCCCACGTAGGTGAGCGGCACCGGTTGGAAGCACGAGGCCCAAACAACCCAGCATGCCGCCATCCGTCCGGCCAAACGGAACCAGCGGCTTTTGTGGACCCTCCGCCCAGGCAAAGCTGCTGCCGCTGACTTTCGGCCCACGTCAGTGCGCAAGATCATGGCTTTAAACAAATAGCGGAGCTTCGAGAATGTGGGTTTCTTGACCTTTCCATCCATACAATGCAGTCCTGACATCGAGTTGGATCTTGTTTCATCAGCTCAAATGTCAGTGCTTTCTTCCCTTCATGCTGAGCCAAGTGCACTCCGGCAAGCAAACACAAATCCCCACCTGACGTAGCTTCTGATTCCAAACGTAAGTGAGCGGAAGGTCTACAAAAGAAACACTTTATTCTACGGATGTCTGATGCTTCCTGAAGCCGGGCCAACTCTGATGAGCTGACAGTGTCGTCCTTTTCCCCTACCCCGCGCTGGTGCAATGAACGAGCACACAACTGCTCCTGCACTCGGATCTCCCGTGGTGCATCAAAACGCATGAAAACGCTCAAGCACTCTTCTCAAGATGGTGCCAGGAATCTGTCTCTGGCCCATGCACCACAATTGCCTAGCTTTAGGAACTGAAGGATTCATCACTTGGGGATGTGTCAAAAATAGCCTGGGCCGCTCCATTTTCAATGCATCTACTACTACTACTACTACTACTACTACTACTACTACTACTACTGCGGCTACTGTTACCAATAGACAAATTGACACTAGCAAGTAATTTTAGATATATATATATATATATTAAAATTAAACAAAACACCTTTGCATGAAAAACATTGAAAAACACTGAGCCACGGGAAAACATGTGCCACCGTCATTCAAAATGCGGAGCCAGTCTTTGCTGCCAGGGAAGCTTCGATCTTCGCTACTTCTGGCACTAGATCCTTCAGCTCTGCTGAGGCCCACCTGCATTGGGACAAGTCAAGTACATTCATCAAGCCTGGGCAGCCAGAGCTGGCACAACCTTCACCACATCAGGAGCGACATCCTTCAAATGTGCTGATGCCCACAAACAGGTGGACAAGTCTTGAGGCTTCATGTCGACAGCTTTGCTTGGAATTTGGGCAACGAGTGCTGGCGCGACCTTCAGCACGTTAGGAGCAACATCCTTCAACTGAACCAATGCCCACAAGCAGTTGGACAAGTGCTGGGGAATCATGTCATGAACCCTGCCCGGAATTTGGGCAACGAGTGCTGGTACGATGTTCAGGCCATCGGGGGCGACACCCTTCAAATGTGCAATTGCCCATAAGCAGTTGGACAATTCTTGAGGATCCATCAAAGCAGCCTTGCCTGGAATGTGGGTAACAAGTGTCGGCACAATGTTCAGCACGACGGGAGCTACATCCTTCAAGTGTGCTGATGCCCACAAACAGTTGGACATTTCTTGAGGCTTCATGTCAACGGCTTTATTTGGAATTTGGGCTATGAGTGCCGGCACGACCTTCAGCACATCAGGAGCAACGTCCTTCAAATGAGCTGAGGCCCACAAGCAGTTGGCCAATTCCTGTGCTTTCATGCCAGGTGTTTTCTCCGGAAACACGTTCGTCAAAACAGGAAGCAAACAAGTTGTTCTGGGAATTGCCTCAAGCAGCACTGCCATTGCCCACAGCACATTAGCCGAAGCCTGTGGGTTGATTTGTTTCGACCTGATCAGGTTCTCAACTCGAGTGTGAAGCTTGGGCAGCACCGGGCTTTCACAAAGTCCTTGCAACAAGCCCCTCCGATGAAACTTGGCCAAGGTGTGATATGCTGCTGATATGTGGTAGTAGTTGAAGTCCGGATCATCCACAGCCCCATCCAGAACAGCAAGCAACTCGGCAGCTGTCGGAGCCTTGTTGATTCTGGAGGTCAAAATCATCGCTGCCTTCGCGCCTCCTGGTGAGGATGAGGAGGCACGAGACCTCCCACCTCCTGGTGCCTTAACATTGCCATTCTTTCGCCACAAGGAACCCTTCTTCTCCCGCACCAGCATGGTAGTGGTCCACCAATTCGTCGCTCTAGGCTGCTGTGGCACGCCGGTTCCTCCAACATAGCTGAGGTGCTGGGGATGGAAGCACAAGGCCCACACCAACCAACATGCTACCATCCATCCAGCAGGGCCCACGCAGCGGCTTTTGCCGTCCTTCAGCCCAGGCACAGGTGCTCCCGCGAGTGTCCGCTGGACGTGGAAGGTGGACATGGCCCGAGATAAGCAAAAGGCTAAAGGGTGAGAATTCTTGCACTTTATCTTGCTGATTAGCTTATACAAATCATTGGCACAAAATGTTGTTTGAAGACTAGGTGTCTGTGTCCGCTGTGTGTATGCTATGTACCTCTGCAGGCAATCACATCGATTGAATACTGACATTGTCGCGTTGTGCCCTGAGCAATCCTGAGCATGTTGACTTCAAAGCACCTGGCAAATCAATGAGTTCGACTCAGCAGCAGCCAGACTAGCAGCCAGGTAATTGTGACTTCCCTGCTCTCGACACCGAAGCAACACATATTCCATCAGGATCATCCGCAAATCTGCACAACAATGTGCTTCACGTCACGCTCCCGCTCAGCCGATCGCATGGGCCGAGTGATGCCGAGGGAAACATTCAACACCGCTGCGGTTGGCCCAGCCTCTTCACTCTCGGAGCTGTCCTTCGGGCCAACCGAAGGGCTCATGAAAAGGGATGCATGAACATGAACATTCGACGGGTTTTGGAGGATCTATGCATGGCCAGTGGCAAGTGGATGGCATTCAAGTTCTTCCATATGGGACTTTGAAAACTATGAACTGGAAACCGCACTCTCTTCAATCTGGAGCCACCATGTTGAAGATCAATGTGGACTGGATTGTAGGCACGGTGAACACATGAAGCTGAAATCGAGGCTTTGGCCCTTCAGCGGAAGCTTCTTTTAAATTGAAACAAATGGACATTCTTTAACTTTCGGGGTGTAGTTAAGGACCCTGATACTCCAAAAATCCACCAGAGATCGCCAGAGGTCATTGTCCAATTGGTCACCCTGGTTAGATCCCCACCTTCTTAGCCTTCGCCTTGGGCTTGGCATCCTCCGACTCGCTGTCACTCTCCTCCGCCGTGTTTTACACTGAGACTGAGCAAGTAGCATGGAACGAGAACGGATGGCCCCGAAAGGAAGGCGAAGGGACCTTCCTGGGTACGAAGGACCACTTGTGGGTTGTCAAGATTCCGTGTGCGGCGTGTTCTTTCGGAGTGTTGTGGGTGCTTGGTCAATCTGGTGCTTGCATGGAAGAAGTGGCAGGAGAACTTGAGGGCCAATGTTGGTGATCTGCACTGGAAGTGCTGAAATTCAGAGGGGGGACCGTTTGCGGCAAGGTGGACTGGGGTCGAACATGGTCAACCATTGCATGCTTGCAGAAAGGACCACACTCAACACAGGTGATGCCCCCAACATCCAAAAGCGATGCTGACAGTTGAATCATGCTGAATCCATCCCAAAGCTCCTGATGCTCTTCCGCCATCATCCACCCCAGCCAAAACCCTCACATCGAAGTCTATGACTGTATAATTCAGGTTGCCAAGTCAGTCCTTTGCAGCTGCCTTCTCCTCCTCCTTCTTCTTGGAACCCTCGTCCTCAAACACTCAGCTCAGCCACCGCAAGATGCTCCACGCGTCGGAGGGTGGGGAGCGGCCAATGGTCCAACTCTCCAACACAAGCCCAGCGCCGCACGCGAATGCTAGCAGAGGTCCCACACAAACCAAATAGAACTTGAATAACAACAGGAACCTATTTGTAGTTCTTTGTTGTTTTCTCAGCGAATGCAATTTCAGCAGAACCTTTCCAAAAGCAAAGGTCCCCCACAGATCGACCTCTGTTGCTACCTGCACCGCCCGCTATGGCCTCGGAGCTGTCTGCTTTGGCTTTTGCCTCGTCTTCCTCATCACCTGGGACGACCGAATCCATTCACGAATAGCTGCTGCGGCACTTCTTGGGATTGGTTGGGACATCAATTGACTGTATATATATATATATATATGCGATTCATTTATTAAATCACATCGAATCTATTGGCGAATCCGTTCACGAACACGTCACGGTGGAAGGCTTTTTGGATAAATATTGTGCTTTCAAGATCCTTTAGGCACCTTTAGGTCGCGTCTGGGAAGGGCCCGCCCAAGACACAAAGGGATCACTTAGCAAAGCATGCTATTTGAAGTGCAACTGGTGTCCCTTTAAGAGAATCATATGCCACGTGATCAACATATTGGACACCTGTTGGACACTGCAAAGCCATGCGGTGAGGAGGGCCTTCCGAAAAATCCATACCACCCTTTTGAACCCTTGGCTCCAATTCCACGTATATAGAAGGGCTTTGCCCCCAAAACTGGGTGCGGACTCGGCCCACGAGTTCTGAGAAGGGTTATAGACTCAGTCGTGACATCTTCTGAACCGCTGTCGTGACACTGTCTTTCTTCTCTGCCTGGCGCGTGTTCAGCACCGGGCGGGTGTGCAGCCGTCGCGGCGCGGTGTTCGGCAGGGAAGTCACCAGCTGCATCATTCAGCTCGTCGGAAGAAAACGCAGAACGTGTCGTATCCACAAAGACCGGATGCGATGGAGTTCCCCAACTAAACGCACAACATAAATAAGGTGAGTCATGGTGAGCCACTCCAATATCCATCAGCCAGTTCACTCGCCTGGAGTCATGTGGAGCAAAGGTCATGGGAACGAAAGGGACATGAAGGCGGATGAAGGCGGGCTGAAAGTGATCTTAGATGTGGGGACCTTCCAACATGATATCAAACCTGTGAATATCAATAATGTTTGACGTCCTTTCCACCCAAAAACGCAAGAATCCAAGTCCTACAGCTTCCACTGCCTCCTTTTCATCATCGGAATCCTTCTCATCCTTCTTCTCTGCCTCCTTGTCAGCAGCAACTGCATGACCGAGATCACCCTGTAGTCAATCTCCATATATGTCACAAGGTGCTGCCATTCGAGAAACGTCCCTATACCATGCACCAGTTCTTACACACCAAGCCAAAGGTTCCAAAGAACAATGCCCCCTAGCATGGCAGCATGCAACAGCAAAGAAAAAGAAGACGCCCCTTGGTGACGCCACAGGGGGTTCGGTTCTTGGTCTTGCCCACCAGGTTCATCACCAAACATACGACATCATTTGACATAACTTGACACCCCCCAACACATGTAGCACGCAGCATCCCAGTTCCTGGGAGTCCCATAAAAAGAAACAAACGGGTCTTGATCACCTAACAAACTTATTAACACTGTCTTGGAACCCTGGTCAAAACCGGACGGTTGATCACCCCCAAAGAACCCACTGGTCTTGATGCCCCCCGCCGTTTCGCACCACCCGCGGCACCTCAGCAGGGGCTTCGGACTCCGCCTTCTCCTCGCCTGTGGACCGGGTGTCCCAAGAGCGTGGGCGGGGTCTTTGACGTGTAGGAGGGATCAAAAGGGCTATGGCTATAGCGGCTATGGCATGTGGGAAGTACACGTGCTTGTTGGAAATTGTCTTTCAAGGTCTTTTTGAGCCAAACGTGGCAAGTTGTTCTTCTTTTGCGGGTGAGAGGGGTGCCCGGCGACACAAACCTCCAAAGCAAACTTGTTTTGGAAGAATCTCCATCAATGGGAACCCACCCTCTTGATTTCTCTTTAAGACATTCTAAAACCATCCACCACCCTCTTTCACTTCCAACAAACACTGATGGCGCTTACAATCTATGTCTTATCCGTATCTAGTAGAAGTTCTGACTCTGCACCTCCCCAAAGATCACCGCTCTTGGTGCCTTCCCCGCCCACCGAATGCTCCCTTTTCTTCCAACCAATGCGTCGCAACCACGCCGCCCGTGCTCTCCACCGCCGACGGCGGGAACGAAAACGAAGGCACGAAACCAGTGGGGTTCGGGCGCTCAGCGGAGCTGCGTCAGGGCGATCAGGATCAGCCCGGCTGCCCAGCTGCGAAGGGGCAGCTGGGTCAGCAAGGTCTGCTCTTCGGCCTGCCGTGGCTCGTGCGGAAGCGAATAGGCTGGGTGTGAAACTATGGAACTGTAGTGTGTTGAGTCGTTTCGATACTGGAGTATCTGCAGGACTTGCAGTATACTTGAATCTCTTGGGTTGGAAGACATGTGCCAATGTCCAGCACACACACAGAGACACCAGCTAGAATTTAGAATACAGGTACAAGCAAGGTTTAAGCCCACCCAAAAAGAATGTTCAGGCCGTCACGCAAAAATACATTGTGTCTTGCACTTTTGACTGCACAACTTATAGTGTTCCTGTCTGGTTGCGAAAGCCCAGCCTGATCAAACGCACAATGCCTCCTTGAGGTTGCTGAAGGGAAACCCTGGACCACCCTTTATCAAGCTACAGTGGTTTCGGAGTAAAATTGCACAACCCGATGGGGGTCTCTACTCTCAACCTGCTATAACATTGCTTTGAGGATCTTGGAAGTCACGGGGGGGGCATTCTTGTGATATCTCACAAGGACATTTAGCTGCTTAGCTTGGCAAAATCTCAGCGAATCATTCCATCCGACTCCCACAATGTGCCAATGTGCCAGCTCCCACTGACCATCGAGCTTGTTGGATTGATTCTTGAAGCCTGATTCTGGCAGTGGGACATCTGTTTTGGGATGGTCTCGTTGCATCCGTTGCATCCCACGCGTTGCGAGCCGCCTGAAGTCGCGGCAGCCAGAAGTCGAGAACGGACATGAGACCTGCCAGGGTGGCACAGGTGGCACAGCCCTGAGAGGATGCCGGTTTTCTGGGGCCATGCGTGTCTTCCGGTGGAAGGGTTTTCTTAGCATGACAATTCGATCATGTTCGATCCATTCGGTCCGGTACAGCCTGGCTCGGGGGGGCTGAAAAAGGGTGGTCACAACCATTCAGCCTGGCTGGGGCTTCGGGTGCAGCGTACCCAACGAGATCGGAGAAATCCAAGCAGCTGAAACAAACTTACAAATAACTGTGTACATGTTATGGAGGTGTGTGGTGGGCGGCATATGTATGTTGCCTACCACAACCCTTCACAATTCTGGGAGGATAGTTTTGTATTCAAGCTTGGCCGGTTCGCCAGCACTAGCATGGAAGGCAAGGGAACTCTAACCTTCCATTCTCCAAACCCTGCAGCTTTGACAAGTGACACTTCTTTGCCAAAACCAGTGGGGCTGTTTACACACCAACAGTAAACAACTTGAGAAGTCTTGAAGTCTATCACATACCCCAACCCAAAGAGAAACAGCAACATGGCTTCTAGAAACCCCGGACACCCCAACTCCATTCATTGCGAGGCCTCGCGGTTTGTCGCTCTCGTTCTGCGCCGTCGCCGACCTGGCCGCATCATCGGAGGAAGAAAGAGGATGAAGACACAGGGGCATGGAGGGCTGGCCTCTAAGGACAGCTCATAAACAACAGGTCCTACTAGGATCTACTAGGTCCCTAGGTGTACATGTCTTACTTGAAGGGTCTACCAATATATATCCACCTATATGCCTTTTCAGTATCTTGAAGTCACACTTGAAAGCAACCAAAAGACCAGCATGCCTGCATGAAACGACGTCATCTCCATGACCCTCCCCCCCAAAACAGCTCCGCCATCCCTGTCCCTCCCGGGTGGCACGTGAGCACCAGCACTGCGCTCCCGCCGAAGAGGCCCAGGTCCCGCAGGGTGGCAGGGCCCTCCTGGAGAGACGGTGCTGGGGAGACTTGAAGGGCTCAACTTCCCAAGGGTCTGGTAATTGATACCCTAGGACTCCAGTACTTCAAGGGTTCAACTTAAGTGATTGATACCCTGGAGCTCCAGTCGTAATTTCATCAAAAAGGTATGACTGGACCCGACACTGGCACCCACCCTAGTCCCACCTTTTCAAAGGCAAGAATGGTCTTTGGATGTATGTTGCAAATACGCATGAGGGGGAAGTCTTTCTCGGCATTTTCATGAGCTACGAGTATCATGGAACCTAAGAATTGACCAGTGGTTTCGACCATTTCCTCTAAGTGGGCACTCTCCAAACGCATCTTTTTGTGGCGCTGCACCTTCTCACCTTCCCTGTGCGGCTCACGTTCCGCCACACTTCACCACTCCAGCGCGGCTCAAGTTCCGGAGCTACCAGCGGAGCTCATTTGCTTCGTAGTCCTGGGCGACGTCCGGCACCCACACACAGCTTCCGCGGTGAAGAACATGCACTCAATTAATACTTAATGATGATGTTTGGAGCTTCTCTCTCTCAAAGTCAGTCTGAGAGCAGTGTTTTGGGGAACATGTATGACCTCCAATTGCCAATGGAGCATGATCAACATAATTGTTACAATTATATAGGATAGTTCAGAACATCTGTAATAATCAAGTATATATGGCCTCATATAAGCTGAATAGGATTTCCCAACATCAATGGCCACCAAGACTCTCTGGATGCAACTGCTCGTCTTCACCAATCTCCGCCTTGACTCTTTCCACTTCAGCCCGAGGCATTACGATATCCACAGGCGCCAAATTGGTGCACACGCCGCCGCCAAGGTGCAAGCAAGCTACACTGGCCAAGGTCGACCGCTGGCCTACATCTTCACGCCCAGCTCGACTCCCCAATCTTCATCTGCGGCTCTCTTCTGGAAGAGTTTGGTGAGTCTTAGACTTTGACTCAGAGTCGTTCAGTGGCATTCTCTGCTGCCTCTCTATGTCTTCAGACTCAACCGCCACTCGTGTCGAATACCTCAGTCATCCCACGTGCAGCGCGCCACCAGCTCCGCCAGCCGTGTCGCCCGGCGTACCACGGCCAACGCGGCGTCGAGGCCATCGCCGTCGTCATCGGGTAGTTGGTCGTCGTTGGCAGAGCGAAGGTCTTCTTCCAAGTCTGGGGATAAGGGATAAAGGGAAGCTTGGTCCAAGGGTTCACTCAGTGGTCCGGGTGCAACTCCAACACATGATGCAAATATATGCAAATGTCTATCGTGTCATATGCAATTCATTGATCTGTATTAATCTTACACTTGAACTATCTCATACTATCTCTAACTCATAATAGTTACAGTATAAAACAATGTTAAACATACCCATGTGTTAAGTTGCTTGAGTTTAGTGTTTTTGCTCGCAAGAAGTGTTTTGCACCAATGTTATTTGGAAAAAATGAAAGAAGTGTTTTGGTGTTTCCGTGGCCAAGTCTTAAAACACTTGCACAACCAATAACCATTCGACCCTTCTTCGCACCCTCAATACCCTGAAACACTACAGCCATCAGTCACAAATTCCCAAAGCGCAAGCACCAAATGCCGTTTTTTAAACAAAAAATGCAAGCAGTCTCACTAATCCAAAGATCAGCTCTTCTTGAACAGCTTTCGCAGGTCTTCAAACAAACTTCCTACAAAGTGTTTACAAAGTTTTGGATCTTTACAAAAATCTGACAAAGTTTTGGAATTACAACTTGTTTACCGAGTTTTTGCATTACAAAGTTTTAACAAAGTCTACAAAGTTTAAAGATAGAAATAACAAACTTCACAAAGTTTTTGGAAACTTACAGTACATTGAATTTTACAAAACTTTGGAACTACGAAGTTTTTACAAAGTATTGAACCTTTAGATATCTGAACAAAGCTTTGGACATTTATCAAGCTTTGAACAAGTTTTGGAATTTTACAAAGTTGATACCAAGTTATTGAGTTTAAAAGTTTTTACAAAGCTTTTACAAAAGTTTTTGATGCTTACAAACTTTCTACAAAGTTTCGGTTTTTTTCAATCTGTGTCAAAACTTTGTAAACTTTATTATTTGAAAACTTTGCAAAACGTTGTAAACTTTGTAAGAACTTTGTAAATACTTTGTAAACTTTGTAAAAGCTGTGTAAGCTTTGTAGAAACTTTGGTGAAATTCAGAAACTTTGTAAACTTTGAACAAATTTTGCAAACTTTGTCAAAACTTTGTAAACTGTTGTTAAAATTGTAAACTTTTTAAACACTGAAACACTTTAAACTTCGTAAACCTTTGTAAAAACTTTGTACACTTTGTAAAACTGTGTAAAAAACTGCGAAAACTTTGTGTAAAAAATTGTAAAATGCGAAAACTTTGTCAAAACTTTGTAAACACTTGTAAACTTTGTCAAAACTTTGTGAACTTTGTCAAAAAGTTTGTAAACATTGCAAACTTTGTACACTTTGTACTAACATTTTGTAAACTTTGTAAACTTTTAGATGTTGTAGGCCTTCGTAAACTCTATTTAAAAAAGACCGTTATAAACTTCGTAGCACTTTGCAAACTTTGTAAAACGTTTTTAAACTTCGTAAACTTTGTCAAAGCATTGTAAACATTTTGAAAGACCTTGTGAACGTTGTGAAAACTTTGTAAACTTTGAACACTCTGTAAATTTCTCAAAACTTTGTACAAATTGTGAAACTGTACAAACTTTGTAAAAACCTTGTAAAATGTAGAAAGAAACTTTGTAAACTTTGCAAATAAATAAACTATCAAAACTTTGTAATCGTCGTCAAAACTTTGTAAACTTTGTCGAAACTCTGTAAACTTCTGCAAAACTTCGTAAACTTGGCAAAATCTGTGTGAACTTTCCAAAATCTTCAAAACTTTGTAAACTTTGTAAAAACTTTGTAAATTTGTGTAACAAAAGGCAAATGTCGCAAACTTTGTCAGAACGTTGTAAACTTTGTAAAAACTTTGTAAACTTTGTAAAAACTGTGTAAACTATGTAAACTTTGTAAAAACTTTGTAAAACTTTGTAAAGTTCTGTGAAAGAAGTGTTTTTGCACGATTTTTTGCTTGAAAAGAAGTGTTTTTCATGTCATTTGTTGTAAACATAAGTGTTTTCCACCAGCCATTTGCAAACTTTGTAAAAACTTTGTAAAAACTTTGCAAACTTGAAAACTTTTGTAAACGTTGTAAAAACTTTGTAAAAACCTTGCAAACTTTGTAAAAACTTTGTAAAAACTTTGTAAACTTTGTAAAACTTTGTAAACTTTGTAAAAACCTTGTAAACTGTGTAAAAACTTTGTAAAAACTTTGTAAACTGTGTAAAAACTTTGTAAACTTTGTAAAAACTTTGTAAACTTTGTAAAAACTTTGTAAACTTGAAAAAGCTGTTGTAAACTTTGTAAAAACGTTGTACAACTTTGTAAACTTTGTAAAAACTTTGAAAACTTTGTAAACACTTTGTGAGACTTTGTAGACTCTGTAAAAATTGAAAAACTGTGAAAATTCCGAACTTTGCAAGAACTTTGTCAAATTCCAAAGCTTTCTAAAATCGTTGTAAACTTTCAATGCTGTGCAAAAACTCTGTAAACTGTATAAACTTTGCAACTTTTGTGAAAGCCTTGTAAACTATGTAAAGTTTGCAAATGTTTGTACACTTTGAAAAAACTCCCTGTAAAATTGTAAATTTTGCAATCTGTGTAAAGATTTTATAAACTTTGTACAAACTTTGTAAACTTTCAAAACTTTGCAAAACTGTGTAAACTTTGTAAAAACTTTGTCAACATTGCAGCAACATTGTAAAACTTTCAATACGTCTTTAATTGATTTTTTAATGGTAAAACCTTTGTAAACTGGGTAAACTTTGGAAATTGTTCAAAACTTTGCAAACTGTGTAAAAATATTGTAAACTTTGTAAAACTTTGTAAACTTGGTAAACGGTTGTAAAACTTTGCAAACTTCATAAAATCTGTGTAAAACTTTGTAAACTTTGTACCAACTTTGAAAGCTTTGTAAAAACGTAGTGAACTTGGTATAAACTTGGTAAACTTTGTCAACACTTTGTAGACGTTGTAAAACATCTTTAAACTTTGTCAAACTTTGTAAGCTTTGTCAACCTTTAAACTTGTAAAACTGTGTAAGAACTTGGTAAAACTTTATTAAGACGTTGTAAAGTTCGCAAACTTTGTAAAAAGGTTTACAAAACTTTTACGAAGTTTTGGAGTTCTTCAAATTATTCTTCAAAGTTAGAGCAACGTTTTACACAGTTTTTAGAACGTTTACAAAGTTTTGTATTTTTACAAAGTTATACAAAGTTTACAAAACTTTCACAAAGTCTTAAGAATTTGTACAAAGTTTGCAACTTTTGCAAAGAGTTGACAGAGTTGTTGAATTACAAACAAACTTACAAAGGTTTACAACGTCTACAAAGCTTTTACCATGGCCGTTCACTCACCACTCACGAGACAAACAAACCTATGAAATAGTCCTTTGGGTCTCGTATGTTGCCACTAACAACGCAAAAAAAAAAAACAAGACGTGTTTTATACCCTCTCTTAGTTCTGAACAACCAATTCTTCAGAGGTCCGCAAGGGTCAAAAACACTTCTTCTGCGCTAATTCCCCCGAAACAACGAACGACGGTCCCCAAGCAACTTAACATACCCATGCAACAATGGTGCTGCTTCCACTTCACCCACCGGCGCCTGCCATCCTCCTCAAGGCTTCTGCCAACTTCCCCCACGCCGCCCGGTCGCCCAACGGATCCGCCGGCCGCACCCACGCCGCGGTCACGCCCTCCTCGCCCTCGCCGTCCAGGGCGTCGGCGTCCAGGGCCTCGGCCAGGCGCCGCGGCCAGGGCGCGGGCAGCGGCGCGGAGGGCGGGGCCAGGAGGTCGGTGAGCTGGGCGCAGAGCTGGCGCAGCTGGGGCTCCGAGGGAGCTTCCAAGAGCACGGTGGAGCTGGTGGAGGTGGAGGAAGCGAAGAATTCATAGAAAGGAGCATCAAGATCCGTGGAGGCTTGAGGGAGAAGCGATTGACCTACAAACATCCAAATGCTTGCAGAAGCGTGCATCAGAGTCATAAGTTGGAGCAAAAACAACATCAACATGGGTCCAAAAGAGGAGGACTGCTTTGCACCACATTGCAAGAGAGTCACGATGCCCGATGAGAGGAAAGCAAAAGTTGTGTCTTCGCTCGCTCTTGGACAGCTCGGCAATCTGAATCTGCAGTGGCTTTTGTGACTCCCAGGGCATGTAGGCATAGGTCGCAGGAAGGTCGGGCAAGCCACGTAGCACTGTGGCACCTCACAAGCTAAATGCCAATGGAGTGGTAGGGACTTGGCCAAGTAGCAACACTTTGTGGCAAGTGGTAAAAGGACAAATCATTGCCAAACAACTTGCAGCCCTTAGGTTTCTAGATTGGGGCCTTTGCCTAGCACCGCCCCAAAGCAACTTGTTTCTTGCTCGCATGAGAGACATGTCGATTCTTCCTACTGCTTCTTTCTGCGTTGCATTGTAAATATTCTCGGTTTTCATTGTCACAGCCCCATGACACCAATTTACCTTAAAGGACATTCGTACCAATCAAAGGTGGCCGGGGATTGGGGTTCTCTTTGGAACGTTTTCGTCCCCGGGCTCAAAAAGAAATGAATGGGGTGCCTGGGTGCCCCGCGGCATGGTTCTCCGACCCACGACATGATCGATATATGCTATATTGATTGGCTATACTAATGTAGACTCTTGATTCATACACCCCCCCAGTTGAATTGAACATCCGCTTCAAAGGGAGGGGTTTATGGTCCTCAAGAGTCTACCTTATTCCAGAAGCACCTCCCTGCGAATCGGGTCGCACCAGCCCGTCTGACACCCTTTCAGCTTAGAGCACCACAGTCCTCAGCCAGCGCGTAGAGCAGCCGCGCAGGGATCCCTGCAGCCACCAAGAGCCCGGCCGCTCGGCCGGCGCTCAGCACGCTGTCGGAGGCGTCGCCGGAAAGGAGCAAGGCTTCAATGCCCAGGTGGCCTTGGAGTTGGCTGATGGTTTCCGGGATGGGAGCCAGCCATGTGGCTTGGATTTGGGCGCAAATACAGTAGTCACGCACGAAAAGTCACAAATTATATCTAATATAGTGTGTGATATTGGGAAAATGCTAGTAGCTGCTATGGTGAAATCCAATGGAATCACTGCAGTATGAGCGCCATAGAGGTTCTTCTACCCTAAAGGCCTGTTCCTGAGAAGTGGTAGTGTGCTGTTTGGGAAGTGGTAGTCTAAAATATGTATAAAGGTTGTTCCAGGTAGTCAAACATAATCTGAAGCGTTGTTAAGAACACGACTAAATAAATCCATGATGTTTTCCTTTTTAACCCTGTTGCTTGCGGCGGAGTGCATGGCTTGCACGCTAAACACATGATGCCTCCACTGTATCATGCTAGAGGCAGGCCATCAAACCTGAACCGCCACTAACGGTTGCCACTGTTTGCAGGTCTTAGAGCCGTGGTCGCCCATGCTCCACCGACCTGTCTGGCCACGTTCTCGGTGCCGGTGCCGCCGAAGGTACCGAGTGCCCGGATCTGCTGAGCCAGCCGCTGGCCGCGCTGGTCCGCGACCGAGAAGAGCGTCGGCCTGGTGAGGTGGACATCGTGTGCTTTCGGGCGCTTTTTGTGGGGATAGCATGTCCCATATACACGACCTGTCTGGGACTGTCTAAGACAGCCCACTCAGACACGACCTGTCTGGGACGGCCAATATATATATATATATATTATATATGCTGCTCCAGAAAGACACACACACCCGGTCACCACCACCCTAATTGATCGGCAGTCCTATATGGTCCTATGGCAGTCCCAAACAGGTCGCGTCTGGGAGATGACACCAACGCCATCAGGAAACATCTGGACACTGTGCGGCGTTGTTGAATCCTACATCGAATCTGGCTTCCCAAGCCCTCTCTCTCCATCTCCTGCCTTCCAAGTGTCTCTTCCGGCTCCTGCGCGCCAACGACCGGGGCGGTTGGTTTCTTGTTTCTCAGCTGCCTTGGTGTGTCTTATGTGCTGGTCCTGTATTGTATGAACAATCTCTTGAGCATGTTCCTCAAAGCCTTTTAACAAACCCCGGCCCAAACTTTTGCTGCTAAAGTGATGGACAATGTCACCAACCTTGTTCGGTTCAGCTGGCTTTTGAAGATCGAATCCAACCGCTATGAACAACACCATTTGAACATACAAACACATCATAACACATCCCCAAGTCTTGTTAACAACAAAAACACATCGACTACCACCATGCAATGAAGGAGCTCGAGCTGATGCTTCATCCTTGCCATCATGGGGCTCCTCGCCGCCCTCAATCCCTTAGACCCGCGTCGCGTCTCCTGGACGTACACCTCCCTAATGCGCCGCAGCGCTGGGGCCGAGCTCTCATAGGCTGCCAGTGTCAAGTTGGCGTCCAGCAGCGCGCAGCGCGCCACGGAGAAGCCGGTGGTGGAGCGCAGGGAGGTCTAGGCCGATGGATGGCAAAAAGAGCAAAACTGCAAGGACTAGAATCCAATGTGCAGGATTCTTACAACGAACTGTTCATGTCTTGCAAGCAATTTTATCCATGAAAAAAATATGGATAAAGGCCAGGTGAATCTTTCATGTTCCCAAAACTGAACAAATACTATCTGAAGAAAAACAACACGCAGGTCTGGATGGCGAAGCCTGATTCACCACTAGCTTTCTGGCCATATTTGCCATGATCACCTGACCTTGTTACCCCCCACAACCAGTCCCAGCCGCCACGACCTCACCGCGTGCAGACACGAAGTCCTGCGGAAGATGGCACACCACCCCTGGCAGCACCGATCTTCGCGGCTGCACCGGTCTCAAGCGGCCATACCTGAGGTCTCATGCGGTGGGGAACGAAGAACACAGGGAACGTATAGGACATCCGGAGGAGGAGGAGGAGGAGGTGGAGGAGGTGGAGGAGGAGGTGGTGGAGGAGGTGAAGGAGGAGGTGGAGGAGGAAAAGAACGGCCTCTCCGGGACAGGTTGGCAGATGTTGGGAGTTTGATATGAGGGCGGAGGGCTGAGAGGTGAGGAGGTTAAGAGGTGAGAGGGCCGAAAAGGCCATGAAGCTCCAGGCATGATGAGGGAAGGTGGCATGATAAACCGTATGTCACAAAGCCATGAAGCTGGGAGATGTCTCCCTCTGTTTATCGAAGTGTCATCTGCAGGATGATGCGCGAGGTGCCACATCTGAAAGTGAATCATGAAGCATAAATGCCAAATGCAAACCTGGACCCTCCTTCAAGTACCTTAGAAAATGGGACATGACGTGACATGACCCCATACAAAAAAGGTACGACTGGTATATCATATACTTGTACCCATTTTCCGAGGTATGAACTGAGACTCCAGGAAGACAAATCACATGAAGCCTTCAAGGTGGATCGACACAGTTCTAGTCACTATCGATCTGTCATTCACCACAAATGTTTTGTTGCAGAGTCCGACTCCGAGTCAGTGCACACCGCCTACTTCCTTCCTGTTCATCCCTGGCTTCTCATTCCATCCTCCACTCATCTTCACACCCAGTCAATCACCAAAACAACATGGACTCAGCACTGCCCCAGCCACACGAAGCACTGCTGCCCACGCCCACTGCCGCTCTGCGCCATCGCTGACATCGTGGCACCACCGCCCTGGCGGAGCTCCGCGATGAGGCAAGCCACGGCGTCGTCGTCGGTGGGTGGCTCGGGTGATGCTGCTCCAACAGCCTGCAGGGAAGCTGGAAATGACCAAGGGTGGCCCGAGGTTCTTGTCACCCACGGGCCAATGAAGCTCCAGAGTTCCGTCCAGATTTCGCCAAGAAGAAAGGATGTACCAAAATACCATCCAAAAACATATTTAAGACACAGGACATCCAAAAACATCCAAGTTGCTTGATTATCAAACATATGAGCAAATCCTCCACACATGGCCTCCTGAAGCTCTTCACTTCGAAGCACCTCCACTACTGGCCCCGTGAGGGTCTCCGCCACCTCCGCATCAAAGAACCAGCTGACGTCCTCCTCCGTGTCCGAGGGCTCGGGTGCCGCGGCCGGTGGCGCGGTGCTCGGTGGGGCGGATCTCACGGTGTCCTGGCCACGATCCGCAGCACCTGCCAGGGGGTGGCCGGACACAAGACTACACTGCTAGTCTGCTAGTGGAAACATTCTGATCTTTGGTCAGTCCCAGGCCTCCATCTCCACCTGTGCTCAGCTTCTTCAACCTCATCTCCGCCACCTCCGCCGCCCGCCGCAGCCCCTCCGCCGTCCTCGCCGCCTCGTCGTGATCGCCGACCAGCGCGGCGGCGAGGAGCGCCAGGCGCGCCTGGCTGCGGCGGCCAAAGTGGGCGACGCCCTGCAGCGCCTCGCGGAGGAGGCTCAAGGGCAGGCGATCGCCTCGAGTCGACACAAACGGCTAGACCGGTTGGGGTGTTGGGAGAGTTGGACCAGAAGGGGGGTGGTGGTGGGAGTGCACCAATGCCAAGGTGAAGATCGGGTAAGAAGTGGGAGACATATATCCTTGAGGCCAAAGGGGGTGAACGAAAGCTAGCCGGGCGGGGAGGCGTGCGCAAGCAAGAGCAACTTCAGCTAGCTGAGGCTAGCTTTCGTGATCACTGGGTGGTAGTATGTTCTGGTAGATTGGCTGGCAACTTTAGAGGCTTTTCAGTCGAAGTGGGCAGTGATGAAAGGCTGCGTAGGATGTGATGATAGTAAGAGCATTCACTCAGAAGCTTTGTAGGATATGGTGCACAATCACGTGGGTTCCAATATAATAGAACGTGATATTGCTGATATTGCTGGACGGTAGAGGCAGCATCTCACATAATTCTATGCCAAAACCTAAACCATCTTGCTGTCGATAGTGAAAGTCAGCCCCAAAGCGGGCATTAGAGGAAAATCCCTACATCTGCAGAGCTTCTTTCCTCAACAAAGTGATTCTTGCATCTACATTGGGCTTCATTCACCAACAGTCAAACAGTGCCTCAAGTTGATGTTTCGTCCATCCCCAGCCTGCTTGAGCATCAATGATCTCCAAAGGGTCACACGAGATGCAACCATCTTCCTGGAGGATTTTGAAACATGTCCTTAGATGTTGGGTAGATCCCATTGCCAGGGCCCAGTGGATGATGATGGTTCAGTTACAGGCCTGTCTCAAAAATAGTGCATATAATTATTGTTGAAACTGACTGTTACTGGTAATGGGCTACACCCAACTTAGATGTGTGTCATTTCTTCAGCAAAATCCTTCTGCGGTCGATCACAGCGCTTTAGTGGTTGGACGACTCTCTAAAACTGGGGAAAAGCAAAGCAAACAAAGCAAACATCCTATTGCAGTGCGAATGCCCCCCCTCAATATTGCCGCCCCGTCCACATCTCGACTGACCAACCTGAACCCAGCAGGAACTATGACAAACATTTCTGCACACTGATCTTGGATCCAGGTCTAAAAGCGCTGCATCTACCCAGACATACCCAAACCCAACAGCACCCAAGAACCAACATCATTGTAGAAGCGGATGATTGGGAAGCCCTATCATTTGGGATCTTTCACATGTTGCAAGATCAATGTCTATTCGTGATTCGTGATACTCACAACCCAAAATACACCTCCCCGCAAAGCACTACACCTCCCGCACTCTATCTTGACCATGTCCATATTCCAAAACACATCTAAAAAGTCCTGAAACCACACGTGTTGCTCCTTTGTTCCCTTTAATTACCTCAGTTTCTGGCCACAGCAATATGCTCTTAAGTATGCTTAACCCCCTTGCCCACAAGCCCCTGATGAAGCGCTGGATGCGGGGTTACACGTACGCGTGAGGGCTTACAATACTGTTGAGGACGGGGCCCGCGGCGCCAAACCTTTGCACATGCAGCGTCTTTGAAGCAGCGAAGGGTGCCAGGGAGACCGCGACGTCTTTGAAGCTCGTCTCCATTTCCATACTCTCGGCGACATGGCGGTCCCAACGTGACATGCGACATGGAACGTCCATGCAGTAAAGCCTCCAAGGACCTGTGCTGTACATGTGAGGATAAGCTTATCCCTAGACTTCCAAGACCTTTAAAACAATGGTGGACCTGGTTTTTGTAGTGTAAAATCCTTAGTTGATTCGGTAAAGCCTATTAAATTAATGATTGTTGGACGCCTAGGGAATTATTGTCATTCTGAGAAGGGTGCACTTTGTTGAACAAAACTCAAAGACACAAAAGTCCGACCAAGTCATTACAACTCAGGACAATCATCACTCCACAGGGCAACTGATTGTTCTTAAAAAGGTGCCCAAACCCCTTCTCGCAAGCATGAATCTTCCAGCAGTGTTCATTTGATGTTGAATCATTTGCGGGCTTTGCTGCAAAGCCACTCATGGCCATCCCAAACACGTCAAAGCCATCCAATTCCACAACACCGACCCAGCGCAGCCTTGCAAAATCAAGACCATCCACATCCATCCACTTAAAATAAGTAAGTTACATTACTAAAAGAATTGTATACAAACAAACACATACACAAGATTACAAAACCCCATTAACCACATCATCTCCAGCTCCAGCTCCTGGGGGAGTTCGCGCCCCGCCCAAAAGAAGCGCATCAAGCCATCCGAGTCCAAGGCTTCCTGCCGGTGCGGCACCGAAGAACACCCGTCAGAGATCCAGAGAAAGAGAGAGGTGAACAGTTCTAACATGCGGGAGATGGGGAAGGGAGGGGGATATCCTCCTCTACATCGAGCCGGGCGTCTTTTTTGTGGGGTGCCAATCCAATACGGTATGCAATTGGGGCCGCCAAGGAAACCACAGCGAAGGCGAAGACACGTGATCAAAGTGCTCGCCTTCATCACTCAACCATATGCCATATGCCACATACCGTGCCCAAACTGCTCAAAGACAAAACACTGGCAAATCACAAACAACGCGAGAAATCATACCAATGCCGAAATCACCCTAAAAAACCAGAACCACCCAGGTCGGGTAGACTCATAGACCCTCCTGAAGATGCATCCGTTTCATCCAATATATATCCACCCGAAATGGGTGGTGCTGGTACATCAGTGTACGACAAAAAGTCTATCTTCATGACATCGAAACATCCATCCGTCCCACCTGTGCCAGCGCGAAGCCCAAGGAATCGCCGGCCAAGCCTTGCAAAACGGAAGGAAGGGACTAGACTCGAGTCCCAAAGAGCAACTGGGATAGGATCGTCGAATTCTCCATCTGATCTGTGTAAATATCCTTTCGCGACTAGGCTGTGAAACCCTGAAATCATCTCTACACTCCCTGAAATCATCATGGTTTCGTGGAGTTCACCAACGGGTTGACATCGGAATATGTTCCAAGTTGAGTGATGTTTCCCAAGCACCACGCCTGAGACAAAGATGGAGGCAACTTTTGTCCATCTGTCCATCCTTTTTCATCACACAACAGCCAATCAATACAACAAGGGTCTGTATTTGATTGGCTCTGTTACATTCTGCTACCCAACAACCTCATCCATTGTAAACATGCAAATGTCAAAATTATTATGGTTAACATCTTGAAACATCTTGAAACCAACACCTAAAAGAACATGGACACACACTCCAAAACATCAAATGTCCAAACCCCAAAACCCTGCAAGAACCCCCTTCACAAAAAGGATGCAAACACCCAAAGCAATACCTGAAAGAACAGAAACTGGACTCTAGAATGCTCCAGACCTTGCAAAAGCTAGAGACACCTGCAAGAAGCCATTCCAACAATTTCCTATAAATATCACGTCCCGAAAACCAGGTCCCAGCTCCACCTCCTCGTCCACCTCCGCGCCACACGCGCCTGTCACCAGCGCCTTCAACTGCAACGGCAGCTCCGGCGCCACATACGCCACGCGTCGGCGGCCGCAAAGGCCTCCAACGGGGAGAAAGCGAGGGAGCGCCACTTGGCATCCATGCAAAAAATAGAATCGGCAAAGTCTAATACAACCAGCACCTTCCTCAAAGGTGTTTCCTGGCTGCAATACCCTACTATATAATACTTGTGGATCTCCACACAGGACACCCCGACATGAAGGTCTAATATAGTTCGCGGATTATGTTTTTTGGAATTGAAGGTCGCGAGCCGATGGTGCCCATGAGGGCGCAATCAAACTAGAGTAGGAGGCTTGTTCTAGTGCAAAAGGAGAGTGCAAAGCACCACCATGAACCAATCAGTCGAGTTTCTCCTAGTCTGACAACTGTTCTAATCATAACAAGCAACAACCACCCCAAGAGACAGTGGTTTTTCCACCATAGATTGTTCTGTTGCAAAGCTTCCGGAACCCCAGCCTGGGTGTCCCAAACCCAGCGCCTGCCCGGTGTTTAAAAGGATAGCCTGTTTAAAACCAGTTTGAGGCCGTTTCGTGCATCTCCCCCCCTCCAAGGCGCCGATGAAACTCAGCGGCACCAGCTCTTCGGCAGCTCCGCGCGAGCTACGACGCTCCTGGCCGAGCGACCGCTGCTACGCCGCCGGCTTCCAGCGGGAGCACGACCGGACGACCTCTGAGGTCCCCCAAAAAAAAACCGGTGGAAAGGGCGCCCATTCCACCCGGCGTGAGCGGCAGAACTCTGATACCGGTGAAACCGCATCATGGGAAATGGGACGCAGCATCTGTCAACAAATGTTCCAAAAAAGCACTCGATCTGTGACAGCATCAATTCGACAATACATATACAACACCAACAGATTCTAAGGGAAAACCTTGAACACCTTGCCTCTGGAGCCTCGGGTGGCGGGGTCGCAGCCACACTCTCCTTGGGCGCGTCGCCAAATCGGAAGGAGTCATGACTGTCATTGGAGTTTCAGACTCAAAACGATCTAAAAGTTATGGAGTTTCATGGGTTTTCATGGAGTTTCACAGACCCTGAATGACTTTCAAGTTTATAAAGGGATGATGGTTGGCACATGTTGGCATCAGAACTCGAACTGGTCGGTAGGCTCAACATGACTTCAGAAGTTTCAGTCTTGAGAATCTCGAGGATGTTTGCAACTTCTAGATTTTAGATGATTCTATAGGTTATCAAAGGGCTTCGGCCGCTTAGCAGGTGTTGAGGATGTGTGACGCAAAAGCCATTCTTCCAGGAGACTATTCCACGTACCTTCCTGGGTGGGAAAAATGTGACAAACATCCTGGCCCCTCAGTGCCGGAAGATGTGTTGATCGGATTGTTTTCAATCCGAGGTTTCTGAGTACTGTAGAATCTGTAGAATGTATGAATCTGTCATAATCCATTACTCGCCCATATAATATGTGGCAAATGCATGAAACATCACCTGTCGAGGTGGCTTGACTGAGCTGGGTGCGAAGGTGTCGAAACGGCTTACACTTGCAACCATCATATGTGGATGGTATGGCCCCATCAAGGGATGACCAGCAAGGAGCGAGGTCCTTGGATGGCTACACTTCCACCGGGTAAAAGTTCGTGCAGGGTACACGGCCTGGAAGAGGTCCACATGGAACCTGAAAAACCACTGGGTTTGTAGAGGAAAATCGTCTTCCAGTCTGGTCCATTTTTGAGGTTCCATGTTCATTTTCCCGGGTGTATGGATTTTACAGAAGGTGCACGTGGCCACCCCAGAAGGTGCACGTCCACCTCCCTCCGCGCCCCTGGGCCACCATACAGCTGGCCGCGGTGAGAGATGTCTCCTCGAGGGGGGGTCCATCCAGCGAGTTGCATGTGCTTCTTGCGGGACTTCCTGAGGTGCTTCTTGCGGGCTTTACTGAGATCATTTGAGGGACTGTTGGTTCAACCAAACTAAGGGCAAGGAGATTAAGAGAAGGTATCGTGACTGGTATCCTGATGTTTCTTATATTTGTTTAACTTTGTTCGTAAAGAACCACATCCGAGCTACAGCTTCATCACGAAAGGATCCACTGACTTTGAACTCCTCAGGAGCTCCGAGGCAGCGGCAGCCACATCACCTCAACACTGCGGGATTGGGAGTGATCGGGAGCTTTCTGGGAGCTTTCAAAGCTCGCTGGTCCCCGCAGCTATGCTTCATAAAGGATATGTTTCTTTGGAATAGTTGGGTTGGATATCCGTAATCAAAAGATTCCTTCAGGTGTTGCTTGGAAAAGCAAGGCTTCACTGGTGTCACTTGTTCATCGTCACTTAGTCGACCAATCCCAAAGATCACTGTTGTGGCTTAACTTCTCGATTCCGGGGCGAATCCAATGCGGTTCGAAGAATGCTTGACCCCAAAAACCCGCAACTGACCTAGACCTAGACCTAGACCTGCTCAAACCTACCAATGGGGTGCCTGTGGAGTGTTTAACAAATATGTCTTATAACTTATAACTATATTGCACTATGACATACTATGACTCAAATTCAGAACTGCCCTTAACCGTGCTTGCCCAAAAATACCACCCATGCTTCTGCACGAGACCTTCCAAGAACTGATGAGTCATGCTTCTCAACACTTCCCTCCGCAACGCCGCAAAACCATGGAAACTGATGACCGTCGGGCTTCCCTGCCCAGAAAGCGTGCCAGGCTGATGGTCTCGAGCTCCCCCATTTCCGAGCACAGCAAGGGTAAGACCTGCCGAAAATACGGAGGTTCTCGGAATCCAGCCCTCTGACTGCCAGGGAACCTGGAAGTCAAAAGAGGTCAAGGTTCTGGTCTTGCGCTCCAAAGACGGAGGTCAAATAAGCACTATCGACAGTCAGTTTGGACCGTTTAGTGCCTATTGGTATCAGTTTGGTACCTGTTGGTTGTGCACTTGGGGGCATCCCCTCCATCATTCAATCCAACCAATTGTGTCGTAAAAGGTTTTCCAGGGTCTTGTTCCAGGGAGACCCCGGGAGCGGCGTCTCGCAACGAATCCCTCACTCGGAGAACGACGAATCCCCTCAAAAGATCGTTGGGACCATGCCATCCACAGTTTGGGGGAATGTAATGAATATTTCTATTTGATTCTGCCTGTCTGTATAGCTTTCGAGGGGTGCTTGACACTTGACTCGCTTGACGCCACATTCACATGATGTCGCCATGGAAAAACGTCTTGGTGTGTGATGAACGATTCTTGGCCAATAGGAAATCTGCCAAAGCGGCTCGATTCACTCTTCTTCCCTAGCTGATCTGCAACAATGCAGGTCTGGTGGCATAAGAATCCTGTATCAATCTGCATCACCCTGTCGATCCAATTGTAGTTCAAAGGCTAGTTTGACACTCAAGTCTGAACACACTCGCAGATCCTCAGTTCTTCTGAAGGAGGCACGCGGCAAGGCAGCCGCATGACTTGTTCTTCAATTTTCCGCATTGGCCTTTCCAACTTGGTTTCAGCTCCTCTGCTTGCACGGACAACGCCTCTCTAATGCTTTGCCTGTCAACCAGTCAACCTGCTGCGGCACATCTCTCGTTGCATTGCTCCTTCGCATCTGCACCCTGCACCACTCCATCCTGCTGCTTCTTTCACCCGCAACTCCATCCATGCGCTCCACTCGCTCCGTTGGCTCGCTCGTTCTCATACCTCCCTTCGCTCCAAACCGCGGAACCGTTAAAAAGGACCGGTTCCCCGGTTCCCCCCCGGTGACCGAACACCTCCCGCAGCCGACGCCGCAAGGCCCGCGAAGGCGGGCAGGGAGGCTGGGGAACTACCAGTACTATATGGTACTATAGTGCTATAGACTATATAGTCATCAATCATTTCATTGAAAAAAAAAATGCTGACTCATCTGTGGTTCGTACTTTAAGCTTTTGCCCTCCCTGAAACAATCATGGAAGTGGGCCATGCCCTGTTTGCAAAGGAAACATTGTCTTTCCAGGGCTGTGTTCCACTGCCATGATTGTTTCAGGGAGGGTACACGTTTGTATACTGATACTCATCTGACGGAGATTGAGATGGAGTATTCAGGCAACTGTCCAATGCCAGGTCTCTGGTCCGGTCTCTGGTCATCGCATCGACCTGCTGAAAGTGGGACATCTGGTCTCCAAAGATCCATTTAGACCCAAACACGACCCATGGGGCTGCCATAGGAATGCCGGCCGCCCCAGAGGTCGACCCCCCGGTCACCACCCCAACTGATAGGCAGTCCTATGGCAGTCCCATGGGTCGTGTCTGGGTATGTGAGTCGAGATGCTGATCATCGGAGGAGAGAAGTGTTAGTCCAGGATATCATTCTTACTCAGATTTTGTGGGGTCAACTTTGGACAAGAGGTTGCTCCACCTCAGACGCCAAACAAGTCTACAAAAGCGAACCTGTTCGATTCCAGATCATTCCAGTGTTTTCTCTATCCATAGCGTTCCCCCAACAATCAAATACAATCAAACCGTGGGGATCCAAGCAGCTCCTTAGGTGTTTGGACCCAACACTAGCTACCAAAAAGGTGTCTCCTGGCTCACCTTCTCAGAGACTATGAGGATCTCAAAGACTATGAGGCTTCCACGTCTGGCGGAAGCGAATCGAACCGCCTCTTCCAAAGGATCCGCCAGCACCACATGGTGCAAATCCGCCTGTGCGCGGACCGCAGCACCTGCGAGAGGATGGGCATGAGATGAGATTCCAGTGGACTGGCGGGTAAGGCAAGGGTAATGCTTGGGCTGTGCTTCAACAGTTCAACATGCCGGAAACTATGCAAATTACAGTGGTTTCAAAGTAGATGGCACAGACCCCTGTATGAACCCCCATGCAAAGAACATCTTGAGGTCTGTGCCATCTACTCTGAAACCGCTGTAACACCCTCTGAAAAAAGGATCACTCACCTTGAGCTTGTGGCTCAGAGGCTCAGAGTTGCTCAGAGGTCCTTCAGTTCTGCCAGTGGACTAGGTGTTGAGCTTGTTAGTTCGACAGCTTCGTTGGCTCAAAGGGCTCTCAAAAGGGCTCTCAGGTTTGGCTCCCCGTGAGGTTTCTTCCAACGAGCCAAGACGAGGTTCTGGGTCCCAGGGCGGATCCCAGGGCTCAACAGGTTCGGTTTTGCTGAGCTTCTCTGGGTTTTTAGGGGGCCCAGGGGCCCATAGATGTTCCTCCTGACATGACGGCCACATGCCTGTTGAGCGACTGAGAGACAGACCGGAGATGGGGAGATCCCTCCGCAGCTCGGACCCCAAAGCATTCTGAAGGCGGACCCCCCAGCGGTAGAACAAGAACAATTAACCAGGGGTCACGTTCGACGGGGTGGTGTTTGGGCACCCCTTTGTACCTCCATGTCTAGCACCCCTGTTGAAACTCTTGGAACGTGGAATTTCTGGAAATCCAATCCCCAAACCATCCATGCATGACATATATCCTGCAGTCACAAGACGGGGTGCTATCATGTGCTATCCATGGAGGTGGCTGGGGTGTAAGGGGACGAGCCACACCACCCCGTTGAACGTGACTCCTGGTATTGACCCTGTACATTGACCTATCAATGACTGATCCGGCCATCTCTTCCAGTCCCATGGACCCTCGGACGACTTCCCCCGGCTCGCCTAGTGCCAGTGCCAAGGTGCCACGGCTGAGGGAACCTTCTTGCAAGGCATCCCAGCTGCAGAACCTCATCGCCAGCTGGCGATGAAATTGCAAAAAGGATTCGGCAGGTCAGGTGATTCGGCAGGTCAGGTGAAAAAAGATCCATCGCAGAATATCGCAGAATCAAGTTTTATTGAATTTGGGGTTTGGTCAGTATAAACAGTGTTGGAACTCTTATTCTGCAGGTCAACGCAACATCACTTGAACGAGGCTCCACAAAATCTTCACAAAATCCATCAAAATCCTAAGTCAATGGAGAGAAGTGGGAAGTTGGCTAAACCATCATGGCTTGGCAAGTACCCACAGGGCAATACTCAACCATGCACACAAGTGTCGCCAAAGAAAATTAGAATCGCATCCAAAACCAGAATCAACATGGTCTGCAGTACACTCCCTGAAAAAATCATTGAAAACTATATGGAAGTGGAACATCATGACATAGTGCTCTTGGAAGACCAATTTTCCGACTACCAACTACCAAACCAGTTATTTCTCTACTTCCCTGATTACAGGGAATTAAAAAATGACTCGAAGTCTATACCCCACCCAGGTCTCTACCTGCGGAGCTCACCCAACCTGGGAGCCCACCCAGGTCTCAACTGCCAGGCAGCCAACTGCTCCAACCTTCCAGGGAGGCCTCCGCGAGAAGAACGTTGAGCGGCTGAAAAGTCACGAACCTGCCAGGACCTTCGGTCGGGGTGGTAGACATGAACACCCCGTGTTCTTCAGCGTTCAGGGGCTATAAATAGACACCCCCACGGTGTCGGGTCCTGGTGAAGAGCATTAGGTTTTAACGGTCCATATATGAGTGACATCGGGCCTGATGGTGTGAAGGCCAATGGAACACGTGTTTGGTACCTTATCACTGGGACGAACACAAATGACAAAGATGACACTTTCCAGAGATGACAGAGATGTTGACATAGTACATAGATGTATTACGTTTAGTTACATATATTACTAGTACATATGCATATACTGACCTCACGTCTCACCTCACCTCACGTCTCCTGATTCCACTCGTCCACCCCGCTTCGCTGCTTGCGCATCCCATTGGCTCCGCTCCGACACTGCCTCGCCTCGGGCGACAAGGCCTTGGGTGCCCAGTGCAGCGTCGCGAGCGTCCGCAGCGTCCAACGGGCGATGCATTCCAAGGACTCCAAGTCCTGCGACCGGCGACCGGAGCGTCCCAAGGGTTCGGGTGTTCGGATTCGGTTTGCGTTGTTGGTTGGGGTTAACCAGGTTCGGGTTTTAATGACTATAAGGTTGTAATAATAACTAGGTTGTGTGTTTTTTGTTGTGGTTTGTATTACATCTCGACTGCTATAAACATTGACTTATATAAGTCAACAAATCTGGACACATCCATGACTCACAAGTCTTCAAATCGTATCCTTTACACCTTTACCCCTTCCCACCATCTCCACACCTGGCTCCTAGCGGCCCCCACCCCACCCCACGGTCACGCTCCAAACTTTTGCTACCCAACGCTCGATCTTTCTGCGCAACCCCTCCGCTTCACAGCCCGTCGCCGTTGTTGCCCTCGCTGTTCACGTGGCGGCGACTGGAGTCGGCGGAGCCCGAGGAGTCTGTCGCGGCGTCCAGCAGGCGCTTCTCGCTGCACGCGCTGCGTGAGGCGCTACCGGAGTCGGGCTCGCGATGGGCGTCACCAGCCTCGAGGTCTTCCAACTCCACCTGCAAGTGTTCAGTGTGGGGGTGGCCGAATTGGCGGAAATGGGTACAGTAGATCATTCAGCAGGTGCCAATCGTCAATCATCGAACTTGTATCATCATTCGCAAGACTCAATTGACTCAACTACTGAATTCAAGAACCTTGTGAGAGAGAGAAACTGCTTCGAACACACCAAACAATACCAAACACCTGCCTGTCTCGTTCGAACTCTGGAAGGGTTTCCCCATGGCATGGTGAACTCACTTCCACACCACGATATAATGCGGTTTTCCGCCCCGGTTCCAAAAGTTGAAAGTCACGTGGAAACCCGAACACCAAGCAGCATACATAGGGAAACTTGAACAACATGGAAGCATGACATGTCTCCCACTGAAAACTCACATAGACTCACAGAGTACACCACTGGTGCAGCTAGGAAAACAGTCGAACTGAGGCGCCATGCGACCCTTTTCGGGAGTGTAGCCCTAGGGATCCAGTCGTACCCAACCTCAGGTACGGTGAGCAGGGAGACTATTGATCTGGCCTCTGTTTAGTTAGGA
>CAXAMN010024273.1:444450-479535 GCA_963970005.1 Durusdinium trenchii | reverse complement strand
TTTTTTTAAAATACTCCTAACTCCTAACTAAACAGAGGCCAGTGATGTAGGTGCCTGGGTCGGGCCCGGTCGTACCTCCTGAGAAGGTATGTGGATCCCTAGACTAGTGTCTGGGGATGGAAAATAGATCTAGTCATGGGGGTCTATCAACCACCCAAAGTGGGTGGTGCTGGAAGATGGTTGTTTTGTTTGCATTGCGTAGAAGCTTGAGCTGAACAACTATATACGACCATACCTAAGAGTTGACATGTGCTGAGATCCGTTTGGAGTTGTTCGCCTCCTTCTTCTTCTCCCACTGCTGTTCATCGACACCTATGCTTTGAGGTGCCACGGCCAGCAAAGTACCAGGACTGGTCCTTGGATACCCAGACTGCTCGGTCCAAGAAAGGTCTCTCGGCACCTCTCTGACTCGGCCGGACAAAGGGTCAGTGCATGAGCCCTCTTTCAAACAAGCCAAAGAGCACATGGAAGCAGACTGGACCTGGTGCTGGGCCTGATGCTTTGGACATTGACATTCCTGTTGGTTGACACCGACGAATTTTCTCGGGTGGAGAAATCAAGGCCAAGGCTCATAAGACTCAGGTGCTGCCACAAACCAATGCAAAGTCCAGCAGAATCAAACTTGGCAGGCTCCTTGCTGACCAGGCCTCGTAGATAGGAACTTCCAGCAATGTTCACTGTTAGAGAATTGAGTGGGAACAGCTAGCTCACCCTATGTCCTATGCTGACCTCTGGCGATGTGCTCCGCAAACACAAAAGATTGATGGGTCACCCACAAGAATGGACACCATCGCTGCCGCTGTTGGAGTTGTTCTGCCCTGGTTTGACATCTATGCGTACATACGCGTGGTCTGGGATCCCTACATCCTCCTTGTTGGGACTGAATTGGGACTACATGACTCCAGTGAACTGCTTGGCCTCTGCAGTCCAAGTCTTGACTGCAGCCAGTTCACTAAGGTGCCTGTCTACCTTTGTTTCTTCTTGTTTTGCTTGGGTCGGCTCTACGAAGACACAAAACTCCTGAGAAAAAACAGGTTGAGAAGAACTCCAAACTATATAAACGACACTATGTGGGTTCGAAGTCACCAAGCAAGTAGCTGTCTGACATCCCATCTCCCCACCAAAAAAATAAAACAACAGTTGAAAAAAAAAAAAAACATCCATGATCACAGACCATCCATGCAAGCCCGCCATCCTCGTGGGAATGTTTTTTATTGTTTTTTCCTAAATGGAACTAGCTAAAATGTGGGGACCTGTCACATGATAGAAACCACATCTTGATCACCATATGACCATATGTCACATATGTTGCTTCACCAAATGGAACACCTCTTGAGTCCCACCACACCTCACCCCGCCGTCTTCTTCGAAAAAAAACATGAGAAACACCTTCCACCCAAGCCGCCGTAGGTCTGGATCCCTCCTGGGCCAGCGCTGGAAGGGCTCCACCGACGCGGTGCCCGAAGGGAAGAGGACACAGTCGACCGAAGAAAACGTGGGCGGATCCGTCTCAGATGGGAGGTTCGTGCCTTGTGGTGTTGGGTTGGGTCACTTGAACAGTCGCACAGGTCGTAACTGGGCAAAGGTCATGAATGGCCCTTCTTGTTTCTAATAGCTTCTTGTTACTACTAGTAAGGCACTTGTTACTACTATAGCGTGGCACTTGTTCCGTTCGTAGCTTCTTGTTTCTACGCAGACATCGTGCGTCAATGCGGTCCGCAGGACCATGCCACTGTCTGTTGAGGGGGTTGAGGTCGGTCCCGACAGCCTGAGGCAGGAGACTCCGAGGTTGACGTCGGAAAAACCATGTTTGGGAGGGAAACGATGGCGTTTGGGCCACCTCAAACTTCCAAAAACTCACTAACATGGAAGTGGAAGGCTTGGCCCCTTGGATGACCGTTTTCCTGGACAAAAAGGTCGATCTTCCACTTCCATGTTAGTTGGGAGGGTAGCCCCAGCGATGCCAAGTCCACTCAGTTCGGAGATGGTGGACATGTCTTGTTCGTCCCGGCGTCCAATGTCGGCGGTGTTGGTACCAACCAAAGACACGCAGGCTACATGCAACCATCTACCAGCTTGGTAGAGTGTCAAAAAAGTAGATCCATTCAACAGGCTGCCTTTCATTGCAGCACAAGTGGCATCTTTCTGCCACATTCATCCCGAGTAATCTTCAGCTGAGCTTCCAATCGCTACGCTGTAGCCCACCACTTGCAATGAAGAAACGGAACTGCCCATGATCAACACGGAGCCCAAAATGATGGAGATATCCTGCGGACGGCTGATGGCCAAACGCGCTGCTGCATCATAGTGGCTGGCCGTAACACCCTTCAAACGATTCAACGAACTCGAGTTATGACGTGCTCTTGCAAGAAACACGGGCTGCATGTGTGCGTCATGGCAGAGATATGCAAAGTACTTTTTTCTGAAGGCTCCGTGGCGTCGCGCATCCAGCAACAAAGGTTGAAGGACCCTATAGCCTATCCCAAGGTACCCCAGTAGGGTCCTATAATGTCATTAAACCTCTCTTGGCAGCTATCGAGTTGCTATCGAGTTGAGATGGTCCACATTCGCGTAGAACTACCTCGGTCAAAACCGTTCGGTCTGTCTCTGGGTTCGGCTGAAATGCCTCTCACCAAAGGCATGTAAGACAGTCGTCCAAAGCGGGGGTGCGAAAAACTCCGAACTGCACTCCACATGCCTTTCCAATGACGCATCAACTGTTCGGTCTCATCTGCCCATTGCCATGCAGAATTTGGGAGAAGTCCCGGATGATCAGAACCTCTTGGGACTTCAAACGGCTCTCCGCGCCCGAGACAGTTGGCATCTCGGCGACGTGAGAGACCAAGCCTTGACAATGCCTGCTAAGGAGTAGACCAAGCCCGAACACACGGAGATCGCCAAGAAGATCGCCACGTTGAGGAAGAAAGCGACCTGGTCAGCTCTCAGGGAGGTTTCTCAGTTCTGAGTTCGAGCCCATGGTCGGCTTGTTTTGTTTTCCAGGTGAGTGAGTAAGGTCATGATTGAGATGGCCGAAAATCCTAAAGCGTGGATGCTTCTACTAGATGGGCATGCCGGAAGGATAAAGGTCACCAAATCTAAACTGCAACCATCTAGAGTCTAGCTTCGAAATCATTCCATGGATCCAAACTGACTGGTCTGAGTCCTGAGATGGAGTTTTCTCACATGTGTATCGACTGTTCAGTCACATCAGTTCCCGAAAATGTCAACATTTTTCCAAAATATGGAACAGTTCTAGTAAGAAGTAAAAGGCAGGTAAAGCATGGAGCAACCAATGCCCCTCAAAAGTGCTCAATGGCTCGCCAGTCACTAGCGGGCAAACCGCAGGTTTACAGAACATGTCGACGTGGATCCCACCGCCCACTCCACCACCCTTCATTCCCGCAACCGGTCACTCAGTCCTGAAAGATCCAAATGGCACAGGGGGCAATTAGGGGGGCAATTAGGGAACTTGTAGTCCGGCAGAAGGAGAGATACGCTCCCTGGAGCTAAAAAAGAAGTGTTCACCCCCAGTTTTGTAGAGTTCCAGTTCCAGGCAGTGTAGCTTTCAACATGTCTGCAGTGTAGCGTGCTTGCCGCTGTGCCCATGTGCCCGTAAGAAAAGCATGCGACATGCGGGGCTCAGCGGTCTTCTGAGCGGTGAGCGGTCTTACCCAAGACGGGTGATTCCACACTTGGGAGTGGAATGCGGTAGACTCTAGACCAACCTCACATTGGCACAAAAAACCACCAAACATTTGAACAAAACTCTTAAACATCTGAGGAAATGTATTGTATAGTTATAGTACAACATATTACAACATTTAACAGTGTGACTTCGTCTCACATGTCTGTTGGACAAACTGTAGCAAACATCCGAATAGTACAACCAATGATCGTATCAGCGCCTTTCGGCGTGACCAATTGTAGAAAAGCATAGAAAAGCAGCTTCCAAGCTCATGTGTTGGTTGCTAAGTTGGTTTGTGAGAAAGCATGCAACAAAAACCTAAGTACTGAAAAATGAACAAACATCCATGCATTTCATCTCTGTTGCGGGGTCCCTACCACATCTTATACGCCAAAGGATTCCAGTAGTCCACTGCAGAACGTTTGGTGGGACCGCTTGTGCTCTCAACTGCTGACATCTGCTGACTAATGTAGACTATTTGACTATTAAAAGCAACACCCCATATAATATATAGCGGTTGTTCAATCCAAACGGGAAGGCGGAAGGGTTTCTTATTGCTGGTGTCGAACCTGGGTCCGACATCAGTCTCCATCCTCGAACCCAGTCCGTTCTCCGAGCAGCGAGGCCATTGGCCACCAACTTGGGCCAACCAATGGCTTCCAGCGCCTGCTACTCGCGGCATGTGCGCACGGACCAGCACGCGCGCACGCGCGGCACGTGACGACCGGCCTTTTTTCTCGGAAACGACGGGGTTCAGTGACTTCGAAGTCATGTGTTGCAAGACGATCTTCGATGTTATATTTTTTTTTGGGGGGTGATAGCCCATACACTCGGACTACCACACAATATGCACATTGAACCCCAAAGCCAGCCCTGGCCCATGGGTCGTGTCTGGGAATAGTACAACGTTTGTACAAATCATTACACACCTACCGAACAAAAAAACAAAAACACAACGCGAAACATCTAACTGCGCCCGACACGTGGGCGCAAACAGGAAAAAAGAAAGCACTAACGCGCACTAAAGCGGCCCCGGTCGTTTCCTACTTCGTTGTCCTGTGCATTGAGAGCATCCCGGTCAAAGATGAGTCCAATGAGTAGCAGCAACAAGGATGCCACTGGAGCAGTCGCCAGCACAGAGCCTGACGTCAGGACATCGACGGGCAAGACCACGGCGTGACCGGGACGGCGTGACGCCCTGTGACGGTCCCAGCTGTTGGGGATCAAACTAACCAATCTCCAGGGGTTTCGGCGTCTTGGGCGTGTTGGACCATGGGGGGGTTCTCACCGCACTCCACACAAGAACGGTCATTCACGTATAAACCATGCCAGAATCCGCCCCATCCCCCCTGGGAGAAATCTCCCTTCTTGATTCATTCGGTGCAGGTCCTTTTTTCCGTGGCTTGGTGGGTTCTGCATGGGTTCCACCGTAGCTTTTTCTTCGGTTGGAGCCCCAGCGGCGGAACAGCCGAAGAACGAACAGCGGACGACCGATGGGTTCGACCAAGAGTCTCAAAGGATTGAGCTTGTAGCCAGCAGACTTCAGTCTCGTTTCCTGAGTGTGTGCCGCCCATTTGCAATCGAAGGTGCAAGCGAGCGAACAATGAAGTTCTTCGCTTGGTGAGGTGCGTGTAAGGTCCACAAAACACACCATATCTGTGAGCAAATCGACTCTGCGGATTTGGAGTTCAAGGATGCAGAAACAGGCAGCTCGACTCCGCTTAAACCACAGCTCGACTCAGCCTCATCTTCGATCTACCAACATATAAGGCCGATAGAGTTCACCCTCCGTGTGAGATGGACTCCAATATCGTCTTTGCTGGTTCAAGCCATGTTTTACGGCAATCCAATCGTCAACACGCCACGCCACTGACCTTGGACACACTGAGATCTGAATTCTTCAAAGGTCCAAACATCAACCAAACATAACCAGCCTCATGTCTCTCCATCGGCACCGCACAACATGGAAATCAATCTTCCTGGAACTCGCTGCCACTTGCTGTTCGCTGTTTAGTACGTTTCACCTGCTGTTTGCCACTCTCTCCGCCTCACAAATAGTATAGTGGGGCACGTGTTTTTCTTATATATTATAAGTCAAACTGCTTTAAAGTCATGCCCTGTGAAGACATCCCAAAACACACTCCAATTCTCTCACTGATATGCAAGTCGCATCCGCGGCTTTCAGAGGGCAATCGCCTTCTCAACTCCAACTTTCAATGAGTTGGTTTAAGGGACAATCTGCAGGAAACCTTTGTTTTCACCCCCCAACGGATGGTTTTCCTGTAGATGTTCACCTTCAACCTCTTCCGGGACACTTGCTTCTAACTGAGTGGGAGGGTAGATATCAACGTGATGTCACGAACCATGAACAACCTTGGGCCCACAAGACCCTACTTGCTCCAAGAACCTGCCTGGCCCCTTCGATTCATGGGAGGAAACCCTCTCCAGCTGAGCATCCACCAGGTTGATCCGGAAGGCTTCAGCAAAGAGTGCCAGAACCTGCATGAGAAAGCCTGTTGGGAGAGCCGAGAGGTCCGGCAGGTCAACACATCCCGGTCAACATCCGTGAAGATCCTTTCAGCTCGACCCTTCAAGTTACATCGGTGTTTTTTCCCGACCTGGGTCCCAAAATCCGTATACGTCAAACACATGAAGCTCGGATAAAAAGCCATTAATGACTCAGGGTATTCTTAGGGTTCTTGAAGCTGTTCATCTTTCTAGACTGCTTCTTTTCTTTGCCTCGCACCGAAACCCAGTGTGGTCCACCGCGAAATCGCCTTCCCGGTGCCGGTGCTTCCGAACCGTCCCCATTCCGCCGGATCCGACACGTGAGTCGGGCTCGGATCGTTGGATGGAACGCCCGATGTTTGGGCTCGACTAGCACCCCCCACTCCCAGACACGACCTGTCTGGGACTGCCAGGACGGACTGCCGCCACAGAGGCCGACCCCCCAAACTCACACCACCCCTGGCCTGATTGGCAGTCCTATGGCAGTCCCAGACAGGTCGTGTCTGGGACTTCCACTTCGCTGTATTCCACTTCCACCATGATTGGTTCGGGTAGTCCTAAAAAGACCTGCATCTACATCGCACACAGCTATGGTCTTAAGCGTGAATCACTGCAAAGAACCAGAACAAACGTCGCGGTTCCAACTATACCAAATGCACAATCCAGATTTGTCTCCTTCACATCTCACATCTCATCCCACCCCCACCAACTGCCTACATCACCACCGACCGCAAGCCTGCCCGTCCGACTATCTGCATGATATACCACCAACTGGGTGCATCAGAAAATCTTTGAAGAACGTCAATAAGATCTCTTCTTCCCATCACTCCCATCACTCCCACCCCCTCTTCCGCTCACCAGTGAGCCCCAGGCATAACCCATGCTGCCAAACCCAGGCGCCATAGGCATCGAACTTCAGCTCTCCAATGCCTCGAAGAGGGGCAGCAAGGGGAAAACGCAGCGGGGAAGACTTCGAGTTCTCGCAGCGTTCGACTTCGGGCTGGGGTTCTTCTCTTCCTCAACTCTCCCAAGTGTTGAGCTTGCTTGAAAGCTCGCTACTAGTAGCGAACTTGTTACTGCTAGCTTCTTACTATATAGTAGGAATAGCCTCCAACCTAGTAGCGTCGTAGAAATAACATATTATATACAATTATATGATATATATATATATATCATATGTATACATATTAAACTAGCTTCACTTCATGACAGGCCCAAACTCTCAAACACATCGTTGACCAGGTCAAAAAAACACAACCTGCAACCAAACATCGTACGTAAAACATCGTAAAACAATATAAACATCCGCACCGACCAGTTATTCAAATGTTTTTTCCCTCTGAACCTCGCCCAGCCCCTCGCCTCGAAGCCCTCGGCCCGACTCGCGGCCCAGCCCCTCGCGGCCCTCGGGTGAAACCCGAGAGGCTGGTGATCATGAGGCCGCTGGTGATGATCACCAGGGTTTTGGCCACCGCCCGGTACCACACCTGCGGTCGTCGCGACTCGCGGCTCGCGACTCGGATGCGCACGCACGACGCGACGCACGCACGACGCGACGCACGACGGGGCGCACGCACAGCGCTATTGTATCTGGTTTCTGCGATTTCGCAAAGGATAGGATGGTAGGCAGCTGGGATTGAAACAAGTTGGATGGTCGATGCTTTTTGTGCATCGAAAAGAAAGTCTTGTACATTAATGTTCTTGGCAAAAGGGGTTCTTCTGGAGAAACCGGCCATTGAAGTAGCTTGCAGGGTATTGATTCGTCTATATACATGGTGGTTGGAGGAAACTTTCAGTATTATATCATCATTGTCAACGGACCTTGTATAGAACACCAAGCATCCAGCTCTTTCGCCTCCTCTCCACCACCAAATAGCATGCTTGCATAAGATTTCACATTTGGTGAAACGCAGCCACTAGTCACTAGGACAATGCCCTTGGAGAACAACCACGGACCACGACTTGGCGGTTCTCGCAAGCTGCCAAGCATTCTTGGCTCAACTTATCTCCTCTGATTTCTCCGAGGACGTGCCCAAGATCAAGGGTCGAAAGGATGGGTTGCGGATACGCTGCTTGTTTGGGCAAACGCTGTTCGCATTGGCGTCGCGGCCTTGCGCATGGGCCGCGCAAAGCTTCAAAGGCAAATCTTTAGCACCCAGCCTGGTACTGTTGTGCCAGACTGTCACAAAGTCCTTCATGCTTTGGACGTCCTTCAGGTTCAGAAAGGCGTAGCCCAAAGATAACCTGTGGGGGAGACGGGTGAAGTTCCCTGGCATGTAGAAGAAGTCGTACTTCCCACCAAAGCCCGTGTTGAGTATCTCTTCTATGACCTGTGACTGCTGGAGCTTTGTTGGGAGATTCTTGATCATCAACGTGGTCACTCCCTCCCTGGCCAGTACCTCAGCCAAATCACGGCTACTTGGATCGGCTGCCTCGCGCATGCACGCCAAATTCATCATGTTCAATTTGTGCTTGAGCCGCCTTGCTACACCCATTTGCAACTGCTGGACGACCTTTTCTGGTAGCGGAGGTAACGGCTCCTCCAGAAGTACTATGCTCACTTCACCTTCTTCTGGCACCCACAGGCAAAAGGTGCTGGAGAAAATGTCGCAAAGATTGAGCAAAGCTTTACTTGTAGGTTCTCCAACTCCTTCACATAGCAAACACTCTGTGATGTTGCCGAGGGTTGGCAGAACTTGACCATGGACCAAATCATTGATGACCTTCATCACCTCGGATTTGCTGAAGGACCCTGAGAAAAAAACAAAAACTCCAAGAAAGGCATTCACCATTGCAAAAGGAATAATTATATACATATTCATCATGGAGTCGGGGGGGCTGTGGGGGGGGACCCTTGGGCTTATGATGTAAGCTCTGGATAGGTAATGGGTCAGGTCAGAGGCTTATTAACATCCTAATAGAGGTCCATTAAGGGCTTATTAAGAGCTTATCAAAGGCTCAAAGGATAAGCCTGAAATTGATTGTATTAGAGGTTTATTTGTTCAGGGTCAGTGGGCCTTTCATGGAGCCTCCATTTTTGCAAACTTTAGGCCTCCAAGCATTTCACAAGAATGGTCGACACCCTGGATTTAATCTCCCTGGATGGGTTGGCTACTTTGCACCTCTTGAATCAACAGGGAGTATTTCATACCGGTCTGACCCAGCCATCCAGACCCTATCATTTAAGCGAGCTGGCTGCTATCCAGACCTTAAATGATAAGCTCAACAACCCCGCCACCAGCCCCCCAGGGCCCCCCAGGTCCCCATGACCACCCTGATAACATGATCAAGTCACAAGGAGCCGCAAGTGTGCCAAGTCTGCAGCAGTGATTCCTGGTGGCAAAGGCTTCATCTTGAGCAAGGCACCGATGCACTGCCCACGTTGAAGCTCTGGCCCAATGGGCGACTGGCGACCTGACGGGCGAACCAAATGTGAAGGCTTTGGAAGAGCCTGTGGAGCTGGGACAGGTTGTGCACTTGGCATGGCCAAAGCTGGAGCTGGACTCTCTTGACTCGAGGTCAAGTGTTCAAACAGCTTCAACATACCAGGTTTGACTCCATGGAGCTGAAGGTCAGTTGCCGCTGGCGTCTCACTGCGGAAAGACTTCTGCTGGAGCCGCGTGTCAACTTGACCCATGAGAGTCAACAGTTGCGGGTCGAGCTTGAGATTCTCCACGAGCTGTTCATCCCCTGACCTTGGCACATCTGCCGTCGGCCCAGTCTCTGCCGAGTCCTCAAGCTCATCCTCAGAGTCACTGTCCGTGTCGTTGCCCTGAAGAAACGTGGCCACTGCGTTGAACACGTCACGCTCAAAGTCCTCATCCACCTCTTCACACTGCGTTGCCTTCGAAGTTTCTGGTGTCGGCCTGAGCTCAGCCGGTAAAGAGCTGTATGGATCGACCGTGTCATGGTCCTGCTGTGCAGTAAAGGGCTGGTTCGAGAGACGTTCTTGCCCCCAGTTGGTGCCTTCACCCTGCCAGCTTCCCTGTCCGAAGCTAAGGTTTGACTCCATCATTGGAACCGATTCCCCCATTCCACAACCCTGGAAGCTCTGGAGCTGACAGGCGTGCTGTGCGTCCACCGGGCCAACCAGGTTGCTTGCCACATGCATCGTCGATTGAGCCCCTCGATCAGCCACGACACAACTACCGTGACAAGGTGGCTGTAGGTGGTACATGTCTGGTACCGAGCAGGCTGCGATTTCATCGCCTCCCCACTGGCACATTCCGTCCCATCCATTCTGTGGAAGGTCCAGCTGCAAATGACTGTACCGGAGGATCATGTTGACGGCCATCGGTGCTTTCGACCGGCATGAGACGGCCATCGGCTTGAGCCCAATTGACCGACGGAGACTTGAAGACTCCAAAGCGGAGCGAATCCGGGCTCCTTCACCAACACATAGGGTTTGCTTCGGGCCCGGACCCCTGCGAAGGTGTCGGGTCCGACCCCTGCCATGGAGAGCCCAAGGATTCTTAGGGAAGTAAGACAACACACCAAATTGGATCTAAGGCCAGCAGTCGCCCAAACGAGAGATCGACGTGGGATCGACACCAGGATCGCTGGCCACTGCCGAACGCAGGAAGGCACCTTCGATGCAACTGCACTACTGCACAAGCTTGTGTCTGGGATTTAGCCACTGTTCATCAGCAGTTGGCGCTGAAACCCAAATCACATAGTGTGTAATATATATATATATCGATCTTAGCTGAAAACACTGAGAGGCTATGCAATGTTCAATTAGGAAGTTACGAGATTCTATGAAGAAACTATGACACATTTGACTGATCAACTTGAACAAGGAACTCTTCAAAAAACATCAACGAAAACGGCCCAACACATGTCTTTCCGAAGCCAGGACTAAAACGACTGGGACCCAAAGCTCTCCATGGGATGAGCCGCGCGTCCATGGAGACGCCCAACGCGATCCAAGGAACCCAGGATGACGGTCCAGGCGGGGTCCAAAGAAGTGACGGGGAAAAAACGGTTCATGGCCAACAGGGTTGATTATTGGACAGACATATTAGATAATACATTACATAGAATATATCACATATTAGAGTCATATATGTTTTTTTTAAATACAGTAATACATTATATACTTGGGTTTGAGTTAAAACATACTTTTAATTAACATACATTACATGCATTGCACGCATTACATACATTAATACATACATACATACATACATTACATTACATTACATTACAATAAATTAAATTACATTACATTACATTACATACATACATAACCTACATAACATACATAAAATGCATACCATACATACATACATACATACATACATACATACATACATAAATACATACATACATACCATTACATTACATTACATTACATTACATACCATAACATACCATAACATACATACATACATTACATTACATTACATACATACATTACATACATGACATACATACTTACATTACATTACATTCCATTCCATTCCATTCCATTCCATTCCATTCCATACATACATACATTACACACCTACATACATACATTACATTGCATTGCATTACATTGCATTACATTACATTACATTACATACTTTAATTGCATACACACATTAATTCATTACATACTTTAATTGCATACACACATTAATTAATTAATTAATTAATTAATTAATTAATTACATACATACATACATACATACATACATACATACATACATACATACATACATACATACATACATACATACATACATTACATACATACATTAATTACATTACACACATACATACATAAATGCATTACTACATTACATAATTACATACAATACAAATTAATAGAACTATACAAAACATATCAAAACATACATAACATAACATAATAACATGACATAACATGCATTGCATTGCATTGCATTGCATTGATACATACACACATACATACATACATACATACATACAATCACCCAGACCATCAAACGGGGTGTCCTGTCTGGAGATCCACGGTACGTCGTGGGCTGGGTCTTCCAGTTATCGGAGACCCGTTTGAGACGGCCGTCGGACGGTCGCCTGGGTGCCCACGAAGCAGCCCACCACATACACGGCCGAGGCCGTCCAGGCCTTGATCCTCAGACCAAGGCGGAGAGCAAACATGCAGCAAGAGGGAAACCGGCGCACATCAAAACATCTAGTCAGTCTATTAAATATATGAAATAAATATATAGATAACTTTGGCTACTTTTGTTGAATGCCAGGAAAGGCCTGGTTCAACATGTGGGCGACATTTGCAAGCCATAGCATGCTGCCCATGTCCCACTACACCAAGAAGTACTTGGTCCGCCGTGGGGTAAATCTTGGGTGTATCCCATTCCCTGTATCAGTGGATGACGATGTTATTCAGTTGCGGGCCTTTCTAGTGACATCGTGATACTCCTTGAAAATTGACCTGTTACCAGGTCATGGGACACATGACCTGTAGGGTCAATCACCACATCACTCGATCTCCGAAGTTCCGCAGGCCTGAAGGCCGGTCGCTCGCGCCTTCGGTCGCTGCGGCGCGAGCGCTAGGAACAGCTTAGGAAAAGACGGTCGCAAAACGGATCACCTAACCAGATGTGACCCCTGATGTGGGTTGAAGTTCGAGACCTCAGACCTTCAAGACTTGGGTTCTGTGAAACAAAACGGGGGTGATATGTGGAAGAAGCAACCTTTTCATGCTGGAACATGGTGCTTGGATGATCTGATTGAGTGCGTATTCAAGCAGCTTGGTTCGGGCGTTGAGAAGAGATGAAACATAATCCTGTACCCAAAGATACCCGTGTCTAGCGCAAAGGGAAGCATGATTCTATGATTCATATGAGCACGGTTAACAGCAATAATCGCATCTGGTCAACCAAACCAAACCCTATACATTCAGCGGCGCCGAACGTGTGGGGCAGTACCCCCTTCCGACCCAAGAGTCATCTGACAAAAGCCAACTGAAAGGTACATCACTGCAGTGTTCCCACAAATCAGGCCAACCGATTGCCTCAAGGCGCGCGCGGGGTACGTGGTACACACTACCTTTTAGGCGACGGAAGACCATACTGACTTGAAGAGGGTATGGTATGCACTCAAAACATGGTGGTACAATATGGTATGGTATGGTATCTAGTGCTATGCACTGTGACTCAAATCTGGAATAAAAACATGTGTTCAATTGTGTTCACGTTCTGATTCTGGGTGGAACAACTCTGAGCATCGTAGCACCGAGCACCATGGGGCTGGCTGGTCTGGTGTCGCACTGTTTGGCTCTTGACCAGTGCTGTGTCAGGGTCTTCGGTGTTCAAGATATATGAGGCCAGCTGCCTGCGAGTCAAGAATGCAACCATGCAAGGAACCTTAGGGCGATATGATGTCAATTTGCATAGGTTTTAGATGAAACCAACAGCATTGCTTCCATGCAATTTCTTGCGTGAAGCCGGGTGCCCTGGCTACACTTCTCGGCAGAAGAGTCACACCGCAATCACTGCGCCAACGACCGGGGCCAATGGCTCACGACTAGTTCGTTCAATTCTTGCCAATCAAGAACAGCCCCAATCTCTACAACCATCCCGGAATACAAATGGAACCCCTATGAATCCAAACACGTGCTATTTGCAGATTCCATTGACATTCTTTAGCACCAAGATGCACCAAGTATGTGAATAGCAACATTTCTCACAAAACACGTAAATACTGCGTGACTGACCGAGCATGTGAACAGTACATGATTGGATTGTCAGGGAAGATTAATGAACCAACCAAATCAAACAAACATCCAAAGCAACCAGTGTCCTATTGTTTTCGTCTAGATTTTTCCATATATTCTGTCTACTGGAATCTCTATCCAATATCTACACCGATCCCTGCTCGCCTCATTTCCACCCACCCTCCCCACCACGTCTTCCCTCCTTGACACGGCACATGCACGCGATGGGTGCTCCAAGCCATAAAGCTCCCAGCACGCCCAGCGGCTCGTGGTTCTCGTCGGACGTGATGGTCACCAGCGAAGGCTTGGCGCATCGGACCAGCAACACGCAGCAGGTGCTGACGGACTGGTGCCAGAAGGTGAGCCAAACCGGGTGCCTCAGGAAGGAGGTCTACGTCAGGTCTACCCCGTCTCGTGCGCGCGCAGAGTGAGGGGGGAGGGGCAAGCACGCGCACGCGCGCGTAGGTGGTTTTGGGGGGGGCAAGGACTAGCGAGAGGCTCGGGGAGAGACGTATGAGAAGCCGTTGCAGGCGTCGTTTGCGTGGGTTCTAAGCACTGATTGAAGTGAGAGACTATGCCTTGAGCACCTTAAGTCAATGGATCGCAACAAATGACCCAAGTCTGGCATAGGAATCAAGAACTCAAAGAGAAGCTTCCTCCGCGACAGGAGGCCTTGCACTTTGCAAAATTGCAAAAAACAGGTCTCGTGAAGTGTCGTGCCTCCTGGCTGACGACAGAACAAAGCCACGACAGAACTTTGCCTAATCCGAAGAAAAATCCTGGCCGCTGGCATAGCCTTCTGGCCCGATAGGCGTCTGGCCCCAAGACTCAGGCATCTCAAGGTCTGCTATTCCCCGCTCTCCTTCATTTAGCCCCAAGGCTGGGCCGTTTTCGGGCATCCGCCGACGCCTTCTGCCCAGCTACCTGAAGCCCTGCAAGAGCATGGCGTTGAAAATGATCATCGTAGCACTCATGGTGATCCTTGGAACAGCTCTGATGTCGCAAGTGGCCTCAAATTCCACCCCGAAAGTTCGCATATCTTTCATCCAAACTCCTGCATCACAAAAGCTTCTTGAGATTCTAACTCTAACGAACACGTTGCCATTCACAGGATTTCCGAGACATTTGGAGATGTAAATCCATTCTGGAAGGGGCGTGTTATAAATCAAGGTCTACATGGCATCAAATCAACATCCCCGTCATTCGCTTCCTTGACAGGGCTGATCAGGGCTGCGTCCACCAGCTCATCAATCCCGTCATTCCAACACATGTCTTCTTCAGTGACTGAAATCATCCGCTTGGCCTCCATGGATGATGGGGTGAAGTGTCAGCGGTAAATGTGATGTTTGCAGAATGACTTCCGAATAAAAACACCACGATTGCAAACATAGTATTCTGAACACCGGGATGACAATGGTGCTGGTCTACTAACCGCCCTCGGTCGAGCATCGTGAAGGCCAGCGCAGCCACCATCTTCCACAGCGCCATGGTGCCGCACGGCGGAGCACGGTCCGCCCCAGCGCGTCAAGTCATTCGGTCATCCGGTGGCGCAGGGCTGAGTAGAATATGGATAAAACAGGTAGATCTTGAAGGGGGTATAGCTGTTTTTTTGGTGGTCCCCTAAAACGATAGCGGCACGCTTTCCAATACATCCCTAGTGGGGATTTGCCTCTCTCTGTTTGAGGACCACTAGATACTTTGGATTCCGTTTGTGTTCTGCGACATGGCTGGGGCATGGCTGTGGGGAGAGTTAGGTGGACAGACTGGAAGAATGCTGTCCACATGTTTTCTTCCAGGGAACAAACTGACGCGATGGGTCGACTTGGTTTCCATGGTGTTATCTTGAAAATAGTAGTACGGCCAGGAGCCCCGAACGTAGCGTTCTTGCTCCTAGTAGTACGGCCAGGAGCTCTGTCTCTGTCTGTCTAATAGATCTCAACCATCAAAGATCACTTCCAAAGATATCTTTGGTTCGATGCATCACGATGCATCCCTGGTCTGGTAGGGGTTGACAATGGGCTCACACTGCATCCGTCCGGGAAGGCGTGAGTCGTGTTGTTGGGAGAAAGTTTCCACGCCGAATGAGGGCTCACATCGCGCTCTACACGGGGGAATTACTCCGACTTGGTGTGTCTACATGATGATCTACAACCATTCGATTATATACTTATACTCTGCTAATCTTCTGCCCTTTCGCTGTTATGCGGGATAAAGAACAAGGCTGATCCCATCCTAGATCCGGAGCTTACATGGATCCATCTAGCTAGTGGATGCGATGTTCTGATTGGACTGTGGAAGGGTGGGTGATCTGTGACAGCCTTTCTTCCCATCAGCACTCTTCCAAGGTGGACTAAGTGTTTACCATGTTTTACCACCCCTTGAGCCGATCAGCACCATGAATCTGAATCCGCATGGCCAGGGCAGAGTCATGGCCATCCGATGGGTCCGAGACACGGATGGGATGGGGTGATCAAGCCGTCAGAAGTGAAGTCAAGCAAAAGCCCTGGGTACTTCTGTTTCTTGTCCTTATGCTTGTCCTGATGTTTGGCCAAGTTCTTGTCCACTTCCCAAGGTATTTCTTGGCTCCTTATGTTTCCAAACGCCTCTCCCCAGCTTGCCACCATGTGATGCCACAAACCCTGGGACCCTTCACAGCCAGCGATGCCCGAATCCCTCCTGCACGATTCCGGACCGCTCCGACCTCGCAGGCGCGGGGGCGAGGGAGTCAAACGACCTGCAGTACCCTCCCAGGTTCCACGTTCCAGTACGGTCATGACTGGTATGACTCATGACTGACTCCCTGTTTTTTGAAAGCTTGGCTCGGGATTCGACCTTGCAGATGACTGGGTGAAATTCAGGAATGGCCGACAGCATGTTTATACATGTGTGCGGTCCTCTGTGTGATTTTGTGTGCGCTTCTTGTTTTCGCCATGGCTTAGGTAGCAGTGGGGCGACTCTCTATCTCTCTCTCTCTCTCTCTGCAGCGTCTGGCGACTGTCAAGAACTCAACAAAAAAACATCGAACAAAGTGCGAGGGAAGGGAAACCAAAGTTTGCAGTGCTTAATCACCTGAGAAAGTAATATATTACTCTAAACGAGTGTCTGTGCTTTTTTGTTGGAACAGTTGAGTTGGGTAAGATCAGGCTCCGTAAAGCACAGCAATTGGTGGGCAGTTCTTTGGCAAGTCTTGACGAAGCTCCATGGGGTGGCACAAAGCGAATGCAGTGCACAGGCATATGCTAAAACCAAGATTATATAATACAATTGATTGGACCGCAGCTTTGTCACAAAAAGTGCGGGTGAAGACTTGTGGATGGTTAGGTGAGGACGTCCGATTCAGGGACTTCTGCCAGGCCGATTCAGCTCGTGAAATGCTTGACTTCCACTCGTCGTTCCTCGAAGATGTTGATGGTCTAAGCACCGTCTGTAAACCCTCCAAGAAGGGTGAAGGGTTCAGCACAACTGTCCACATCCGTAAAGCTTGCTTAAACATGGTTTAATACATCATAAAAACCAACTAATGTTGTATATAGTGATATTAACTATATATATAATAAACATAACTAGGTATATTGTATACACCTGTAACTTCTATGCCTGTAATGAATCAAACATCCACCAGCCCACCTGAGCCAAGCAAGTTCAACGCCCCCACCCATGCTTTGGCCGGGTTGCCCCAACGGTCCCCGACCCAACTGCCGCAGCAGCTGCTGCGCGTGCACCGGCAGTGCTGCGGACAAAGCCACCTAAGAAGCGCACCATCCGGGAAAGGAGGAGGAAGGTCCACTATTTAATTTAATGTACCAGGACACCCTGTTTGGGGTGTCTATTGATAGCCCCTTAGAGGTGATTCGGGGTGTCCATTAACCACCCCTTGTGGGTCCTAGTAGACTCTTGCACAGTAAAACCTCCCATTTGAATGGTGTCTGCGCATATTGATGTCGGTTGAGCATAATGTAGCAAAATTTGTCAAACTGGAGATAACATGTGAGGGTGAATACAGTCTTTGGGTTCCTCGGGTGATGTATACAACAAGCACGTGACTACCTGCAAATAGACAGTGTTGAAGCATTTCATCACGTTTTTGCTTATTGACTACAGCAAGTCACATGAAGGGCAATTCACGTGGGGATGATCTACAAGCTGTACTTCAACTCAAATGGACACCATTTCAATCCATGTTCCGCCGTGATGTTAAGTTCAAGCGCATCTTTACCAGCTCAGAAGCGTCAACCCTGCTCCGTAGGCACGTTCTGCCATGCCACTGCCACCTGCTCCACTGGCACCTGAGCGTCTCCTTGATGGCTGCAAAGCGTGTGGACGAGAAGATCGAGTGAAACTTGATGACATTTCTTGGTCGGTGATTGGAGGCACTGTTATGTAGGTATGGAGGGTCCAAGTACCTTCTGAGGAGGTACTTGGATCCCTAGGGTATCTTTGCAATATGTTTTTTGGGGATGCAACACGTACATACGCGTATGACGCGTATGCTTTGAAAAGTCCAGTGCAGGCCAATCCATGGAGCTCTAGCCATGGAGCTCTGGACGCATCTCAACCCCTCGCGCCTGCAGCTGAGGGAGCGCCCGCGGAAGCACCGCTGGCCACGAACCTGGCCTCAGAGGGAACTCCAAAGCTGCGTCTCATTTTGTTGCAAGCATCTGCCGAATCTACCTGGTACTGGAAACACCTTGGAGAAGAAGAACCATAAACAACTTTTAAAATATTTAAGGAGTCCCACCAACATCTACCAAGCCTAATAATTATACTTGTTTCTCATAGTCTTGTTCCCCCTGTATCATCCTTGATCCAAGGAACCGTCTGGAAGTGGATCGTGCTTGGAAATTCCCGGTTCTCTCCAACAGACGTGCTTCCTACTTCGGTCCACCTCCATGAGTTGGATGCTCGTGAACATAGGCTGTTTTGTACGACTGCATGCGTGAAAACATCGTACATCTCAAATTGGTTCAATGTATACAAAGCCCATTCCCATGATTCTCGTCCTACTTCCATTTTCCTTGTGAGCCCTCTTGGAGTCTCTTGCAGGTCTTGCAGTCATACTTCCACACCTAGGCACCCACTCGTTCACCTTCATCAAGGGCGGCATGGCCCACCACCCCTGCGCCACGGCCGTGGGCTGCAGGAGCAGCGGCGGAACGTTCAGCCCCGGTGCGAGCACGTGGGCGTTCAGCGCCGCGCAACAGCCCCGCCAGCCCTCGGCAGTGTGGAAGGCGCAGCGTCGGTGGTACCTGCATCGGCGAAAGGCTCAGTGGAAACCCGGTCCCAGTTTCCAACTCGGGGTTGGCAGTACCCTAACACTAAGTGGATTAGGCCCGGCCCTTGGCACTGGCGCCTTGCATGTCTGGACTCGACCTACGCACGCGCGACCGGTTTCCCAGCCGGTCGCACGAGCTCCGTCCGTCCGGTCCGGGCGCACAGGGCGCTCTCTAAGCGTTGGTCTTTGGCATCCACAAGGGCACCCACCTTTCGACGGCCGCTGCTTGTGGTGAGGACTGGCAGTAGGACTGGCAGGGGCAGGGGTAGTAGTAGGATGTAGTAGGTATATAGTAGAGCAGGGCACCTAGTATAGTAGAGCAGGCAGGGCACCCACCCTGCACTAGTATTATGTCGGGCACGCCAGCCATAGATACAAGGAGCCAAAATAATTAAAAGCAAAAGGTAGAGCAAACAAAAAAGCAAAAACATGTAGCTGTGCGTATTTGTCGCTTTGTTTTCACTTTTATTTCGCTTTATGTTCGCATGTTTTTCGCTTTATTTTCGCATTTGTTTCGCTTTTGTTCGCTTCTTTTCCTAGGAGTGTGCAGCAAATATTGCTGCCGGGTAAAAGTTCTCATAAGTGCAGAAGTGGTACCAGGAGAAAAGAAAAAGACACAACAAATGCAAACACAAAGCAAATTGCGCTGCTCTTGCATTTTCATTTGCTTTTTTTTTTGGTTTGCTTTTCTTTTTTTCGCTTTTTTTCACAAACAAAGTTATTTGATGGTTGGTCATGTATGGCTGCCACTGCCCAACATAACACTAGTAGTAGGTATAAATGTGAATTTGAAGCAAGAAACAAGATGTGAAGTCATTCCATGATGACTGCGCTCGATTCGCACTCGTTCTCGCGCCGCTTCCTCAAGCGCGCTTGGGCCACAACATGTGGCTGCTCGTACATGAGCCCTGAAGGAAAAGGCCCCTTTTGTTGCAGACGGAAACCTAGAGCGTTCCGCATCGACGGTGAACTCGGTTTGATCTCCTTTCGTGTTCCCGTGTTTTCACATTGGTAGCGGAGCTGCCAAAGAGCAGCTCCGGATCCATTTGCCGCCATGTCTCGATCCCCGAAGGGAAGCTCGCAAGCGAAAGAGCCGGCCGAGAAGGCCACCTCTGGAAAAGATGAAAGAAGCTACATCCCGCGCTTCGACAACACGATGACCGGCTACCGAGAGTGGCGCAAGAGGATCCTGCTGTTCGCCCGCCGCCAGGCGATCCAAGGAAGAGCAAATGAGACAGGTCTGTCAGTCCTGTCGATCTTGGAAGGTGCAAGCTGGCGCCAATGCGAGGACTTGGACCTAGACGCCCTCGAGAAGGACGATGGCCTCAAGAGCATTTTGCAGAGGCTGGACGCCCAATGGCAGTATGATGATCGGGTTGAAATGCCTGACGCATTCGAGAAGTACTTCTACAAGACGCAACGTCGAGTTGGGCAGTCGCTCCTTGAGTTCTGCACTGAGCACCAGCAGTCACTTCGAGAACTTCAAAAGTACAAGATATCGCTCCCCGAGCAGGTCGCTGGTTGGCTGTTGTTGAGAAAAGCTGGCTTGAGCAAAGATCAACAGCAGATGATCTACACACAGACCGGCACCGACATGTCCCTCAACAACATCGAGAAGTCCATGTACATGATCCTCGGACAAGATTACAAGCATGTCCACCAACCTGCTGTCCGACGAGCTCAGAACCAAAGCTTCCAAGGACGATGGAAATCCCGCCAACTCATCCACATGGCTGAGGACGATGAGCTTTGGGAACAGGATGACTGGACAGAAGACTATGAGCCCGATGAAGATGCTTTCTACGAAGCTGATGAATGGTATGACCAGGAGTACGACCTCGTTGATGACCCAGAAGATTTGGCATACCTACATCACACCGATGAGGACACGATCTTCGACACCGAAGAGTACGACATGGCAATGGCAGCTTACACTGATGCCAAACAACGGGTGCTTGAACTCAAGCGCTCACGTGGTTTCTATCCAGTGGTTGCTATGGTCGACAAGAACCAGCTCCCCGTCATGGCCAACGCCAACAGCAGTTCAGGTGGAAAGAGTCCGAAAGGACGTGGGAAAAAGGGGAAATCAAAGTCCAAAGCACCACAAGGAAAAGGACCACAAGGAAAAGCTCGTGCACGTGATGCAATGGTGTGTCACCGATGTGGCAAGCCTGGACACTTCGCCTCGCAATGCAAGGCAGCAAGCTCTAGCACGACCCCGACCTCAGCAAAGAAGAGAACTTTGGAGGAGTCAGATCCTCTCCTCACTGGCATGGTTCTGTTTGAGAATGTCATGGCCTGTGAGAATGACACCTCTCCAAAGAATGTCATGGCTTGTGAGAATGCCACCGCCCCTGAGAATGTCATGGTTTGTGAGAATGCCACCTCTCATGAGAATGTCATGACCCTTGTGAATGACACAGTCCAAGTCGAGTTCTATGACTGTGAAGAGTTCTTCGAATGCGAAGATGCCTACAGCAGCTCAGATGTCCTCGTGTCTGAGCATGAATGGCTGGTCCCTCCAGAAATGGCAATTCAGGATCAAGGAGCATCTAGCTTCCTGATCGGCACGGAGTACCTCCTTCGCTACATGGCTTGGTTGCAGCTCCTTGGCGTCGATCTCTCACGACTAGAGTTCAAGAAGTGCAGCAAACACTTCAAGTTTGGCGGAGACGCCAGTGGTCACGCAAGATGGCTTTTGTCAGTGCCCACCTACATCAACGGCAAGGCAGGCTTCATTCAGGCCTACATCATCTTCGGAGCTACACCTCCCCTCCTTGGGAGACCAGTGATGGAAAGGCTTCAAGCAGTTGTCGACTTCGGGGCCTACAAGATGCAAATCCTTGGCAGTGATTGGCTTCCAATCGAGAAAGGACGCCAAAAAACCATGCTCATGAGGCTAGCTCGCAAAGAAGCTGGTCCAATGCACTTCAACAACCACCAGTTCGACCTTAGAACTGAGGATGACCACCATGAGATCCTTCGCTTCGACGACTTCATTGAAGACATGAAGGCCCAGAGTCGCTTCAAGTGAATCAAGAGCAACCTGGAAAAGACCTTCAAGCCCTCCACGGTCTTTACGGCTGAAAAGCTGGAACCACCTCCTCAAGAAGGTGAGAAAGAAAAGAACCAAGAGTCACTTCGCGGTTTTTGGAACATGGTGCTGGAACAGATCTGCAAGGAAGAAAGACGACTACAACGTGAAATCCTTCATGCCCGTGATCACCAACCTGACCGACAGCCAGTGGTCTGGGAAGTCTATGTCGGACGTGGCAATGTCACCAAAGAATGTCAAAGACTTGGTGCCAAAGTTCGACGCTTTGGATTTGAAGATGGCTGGAACTTCAACAAAGCAGCCGACCGTCGTGCCTTCCTGCAGCTAGCTGATGAAGAAGCACCTGATGAAATGTGGTTGAGTCCAAAATGCACACTATGGAGCACCATGCAGAACATCAACGTCAAAACAGAAGATGATCGGCTTCACCTCAAAGCTCGCCGACAAGAAGACCATGAAAAGCATCTCAAGTTCTGCCGTCGTGCTTATCTTGGACAAGTGCGCCGAGGTTCACATGCTCACATAGAACATCCAGCTCATGCGCTGTCCTGGAAAACTCCAGCTTTTGCCAACCTTCCCGGCTACAAGGTCGTTTTTGATCAATGTGAGTATGGCGCAACTACGATGAACGACAACCACGAAGAGATGCCCATCAAGAAGCCAACAGCTCTTCAAACAACAAAGTTGGCAATGGTCCGTCGAATGTCCAAGAGATGCAGTGGTGATCACATGCACCAAACCCTCGAAGGCAGCAATAGATGCCACAAGGCTGAGGACTATCCCATCAAGATGGCACAGCATATAGCACATGCCCTCGTTCAGCCTGAAGGACTTGAAGAACAGACCTTTGCTGCTGGAGATGGCGATGAACAAGAGTTGACTGGTGTTCTTCGAAAGCTGGCCACCACCCATGGATCGGAAGCAGCAAGATTAGCATTCCGTCTTCATCGCAATCTTGGACATCCACGAAAAGAACTTCTAGTTTCCCTCCTTCGCCAACGTGGATGTGGTGAAAAGATCATCAAGGCAGCCGAAGATCTTGAATGTCCATATTGCAAGAACTTTGCAGTCCGCAAAGGTGCAGCTCCAGCTCATCTCAGCAGAGCCGAGAACTTCAACACCCACGTACAAGCTGATGTGATGTGGTATGACCTCGTGAATGAGGATCCTGACGGAGCCACCAAGCGGAAGGGCAAGAAGATCCCCATCCTCGTCATGGTTGATGAAGCAACTCGGTTCATGAGTGCCCGAACCGTTCCTGATGAGCAAGGTCCTTCACTACAAAAAGCCCTTGAACGAGGTTGGATCCGACATCATGGCCCTCCTGAACGTCTCTTTGTCGATGAGGCCACCGGTTGGGCAAGCGACAACTCAATGAAGTGGGCTGAAGAACATGGCATTGAAATGAGAATCTCACCAGGGCAAGACCACACAAGAACAAGCATTGTTGAACGACGACATCAACTTCTTCGAAGAGGTCTTGCAGTTTTCATCCGTGAGCATCAGTTGACAGGACTTGTTGGACTCCAAGATGCATTGAATTGGATTGTCCCTTCTTTGAACAACAACACCTTTGTCAACGGCTACACACCGTGTCAATTGGCTCATGGCAGGCAACCCAATGTGCCTGGTTTGCTGAGTGATGAACGCACCTCACCTCTTCAGCTGCAAACGACTGAACAAGAACGGCTGTACAAGAAGCTTCAACTACGAGCAAGTGCACATGCCGCATGCGCCAAAGCTGAAATTGATGTCAAGCTCAGAAGAGCACTGCTGAGAAGGTTCACTGGCCAAAACGAAGACCTATCTACAGGAGAACGATGCCTCTACTGGAGAGAATCCAATGATCGGTTCCACACAATTCAATGGCGTGGTCCTGCAGTGGTTCTAGCTGTTCAGCGAGATCCTGATACCAATGTGGTTGACACATACTGGATTGCACACGGAACTTCGTTGTTGAGAGCTGGCAAGCAGCATGTCAGGAAGCTTCCGAACCTGCAAGGCTCCATCGGTTCCACAGAGCGAGCAATCCAAGCAATGGAAGGACTCCGACAGCGACGTGTCGTCCGCATCATCGATCTCGAAAGAACCAATCGCCAAAGTCTAGACGACATGGACCCTGACCACGCAGAGGCTGAAGAACTCTTGGCTCCTGAGGTAAACATTGACTTGGAACCACTCCAACATGAACACCATCAAGCACCTCTCAATCAAGGAAATGCTTCAGAACCTCCAGGTCCAAACGAACCTCATGGTCAGAGTGAACCACCAGGTCATAACGAACCTCTCGGACATCCTGAGAGAGAACCTGATGTACCAATGGACCCAGGTCAACTTCCATCAGTTCCTGAAGATCAAGATCTCGATGAACCACAACAACAAATGCCACCGTCAGTGGCAGAGCCAGATCCTGATCCGGAGTTGGAACTCGATCCACTATATGCTCAACCAGCTGGCTCTCAAGAAACCTTTGAAGAACGTCGACGTCGATTTGATCAACAAGAAACCATACAAGCTCGACGAGTTCATCCAGTGGTTCCCATCACTGAGCCAGCAGAAGAGCATAGAAACAAAAGGATCCGAAGACCACAAGAAGAAGATCTTCAAGTTGACACCGACCTCCTGGCCCTTGATGACACCATGAACACCGACAGCCTCAACAACTTGGTGGAAGGCTGGTCGTTCGACAAGGCCACCGGAGAGTTCGTGCTGGGTGAAACAAAAGACTATTGGAGTTTTGAAGATGGCTTTCTTGTTCGCAACCATGTGTGGTCCAGAAACTCCACCTTCACTTCCGAAGAAGCACCACTTCCAATAGCAGCAGAAGAACTTCAATCAACAACTGGTTTGACCCTGCCAAATGGATCTCGCCAAGTTTTTGTGAACAACAAGGAGACCTACTCAATTGGCAAGGATCAATGGGTTGGCAAAACTCTCTTCCCGCTCACAAAAGAAGCAGCACAAAGCCGACACCTGCCTTATGCTGGTGATCTCAAGGACAAGCTCAACACCCGTTGGACGCTGCGATGCCGTGGGCATATTTGGGCTGCAGTCACTGCACAAAAGAAGAAGCCAACACCCACCAATGTTGATGAGAAGAAGCTTTCCTGGGAAGATCGTCTCGCATTCGTTGAAGGCAAGAAAAGTGAACTGAGCTCGATCTTCGAAAATGGTGTGTGGGAGGTGGAACTACATCCACACAGTGTCGCTCCAGATCGCATCCTTCGAGCAAGATGGGTTCTCGCTTGGCGCACTGGAGCAGGAGGTGAACAACGAGCAAAAGCACGCCTCGTCCTCCAAGGGTTCAATGATCCTGACCTTCTTGAAGGAAAGTTGGAAACAAGCAGTCCCACTTTGTGCCGAACAGCTCGCCAGACTTTGTTGGCCATCGCGTGCAATGAAAATTGGGAAAAGTGGGTGAGCGATGTTGCAACAGCATTCCTCCAAGGCGATCCTCAATCTCGTCAGTTGTGGGCAAAGCTTCCTCATGATGCCTGCAAAATGTTGAACTTGGAGAGTGGAGCGTTGATGAAGTTGAAGAAGCCGCTTTATGGTCAAGCTGACGCACCACGTGAATGGTACAAAGTTGCAACCAGGAAGCTCCGACAGTTGGGATTTGCACCTCATCCCCTCGAATGTTGCCTCTTCCGACTGTTCGATGAGAATGACCGCTTGGTATGTTTGATTGGCCTCCACGTTGACGACATGCTAGGTGCAGGCGATCCAAGCTCATCGATGTACCAAAAGGTCAAAGGTGATCTTCGCAAGACCTTCGACTTCAAGCACTGGAGCGAAGAGGCAGAAGGCAAACAACTTGAGTTTTGTGGCTGCAAACTAAAGAAGACTGATGAACAAACATGGCAATTGCACCAGGAAGACTACATCCCTGGAGTGAAACCTCTGACAACGACGCCAAAAGGAGACCATGATCCTCTATCTCCAAAAGAAGTGTCAGCACTCCGAGGATTGTTGGGAGCACTACAGTGGCCATCAACACAGTCGATGCCGCACTTGAGCGCTTCAATCTCCCTGCTTTGTGGTAGCATCAACGGTGCAACAGAGTCCATAGCAAAAGCTGCAAACAAAGCACTCAGGTTTGCCAAGAACAACAAGGACGCCTCCCTACAGTTCACAAGATTGGGTGATTTGAATGAACTATGTTTGACCGCCGTCAGTGACGCTGCATGGGGTGTCCGCCCCGATCACCTGAGCCAAGGAGGATACTTCATCCTGCTGTCCCACAAGGACGTTCTGCAAAAGAGTGGCGATTTCAAGTATGTCATCCTCGACTGGAGATCATACAAGTTGCCACGAATCAGCAGAAGCAGTTTGAACTCTGAGTCTCAAGCCTGCAGTGCCGCCATGGATTCCCTCGAGTACATCCAATTGTTTTGGGAGGGATGTGTCAACAGCTCATTCACCACCTCAAATGTGGATGAAAGAACTGGTCGACTACCGTGTGCACTTGTGGTCGATGCCAAAGCCCTATATGACTGCCTTAAAAGCGAAGCACCACAGTTGACTGGGGACAAGCGCACCCAGATCGAGGCCTTGGTGATCAAAGAGAAGATGACCACCACAGGATGTCTCCTGAAGTGGATGTCCAGTGAATTTCAACTGGCTGACGGCCTTACCAAAGTAGCTTCAAGGCAGCTCATGGCAGACCGCCTACGAACACACATGTTCACCCTCCAGTCCGACCAGAGCTTCACCGCTGCCAAGAAGAAAAGTCCAAAAGAGCGACATGACAATGCACGCCGCAATGCATTGACGAAAGCTGAAGCCCGAAGAGGATTGGCAATGATGATCATTTTGGGATCATCAAGTGTAGCACAAGCAGCAAGTGAAACAGGTGATACCAACGAGACCTACAACATGTATGTTTTCATGCTGTTTACTGCACTCGCCCTTTTTGGTGCCTCTCAAGCTTTCATGAACATGCTCAAGGCCCTTGTGAATGCCTTCGGCAAGGTGATGAACGATGAGAAGTCCCAGAACGTGATGGACATGGAAAGTGAAGAAAGTCATGAGGTGGTAACCACAGAAAGTTCCGTCCAGACGACAGAACAACTTCAGAAGCTGGTGCCGACCCGACTTCGTGAAGAGAATGAAAGATTGAGAAATGAAGTGAAAGAGCACATTGAAGCAAATGCAATGCTCCAGCACAGGATCAACTACCTGGAAGCTGAAGTCCATCGGCAAGATGATCGAATGGATGAGTATGAAGTTGGTTTGAGAGAAGCAACCACCGAAGCACGACTCGCAAATGCGTCATACCAACGCACAGTTCAAGCCCTTCAAAGCCTACAAGGCCAACACCATGTCCTACAGCAAGAGCACCGCAGAATCCAGAACTGCAGAGAAACTTCGATTCCGAAGGAAGTTTTCATGACCACACGTGGAACAAAGTTCCATGTAGACCCACAGTGTCCAGCATTCCACAACGCATCTGGCCAGACGGCCATAGAGAGTTGCAAAATCTGCGAGAAGCAGATTGAAAAGGATCGCTGGTGAAAGACTTGACCTAAGGTCAAAAGTTCTTCTTTTTCCACCAGTGTGAATTTGAAGCAAGAAACAAGATGTGAAGTCATTCCATGATGACTGCGCTCGATTCGCACTCGTTCTCGCGCCGCTTCCTCAAGCGCGCTTGGGCCACAACATGTGGCTGCTCGTACATGAGCCCTGAAGGAAAAGGCCCCTTTTGTTGCAGACGGAAACCTAGAGCGTTCCGCATCGACGGTGAACTCGGTTTGATCTCCTTTCGTGTTCCCGTGTTTTCACAATAAATGTTTCTCATGATGTGGGTGGCAGTGGAGTGGAGTCATCTGAATGAGTTGAGATTTAGAAGGGGTTTGAGGATTTGGGAGGGATCTTGGGGTGCCCCAAGGGCCCACCATGGCACACATGGCACATGATTGGCTGTGAAGGGCAGGGCACCCACTTCGTCAGTCGACTGTCGCAGCGGAGCGTCACATGAAACACAAAGTAGAAACAACTTGTGTTAATCTTCGCATAAGCATTGACAAGCATCCAACTTTGTCCATGTTGCCTCTACCCAAAGCAGCTCTGTCCTTTGATGATTTTGATATCTTTCTTCAACTCCCCCGCGCCATAAAAAAGAGAAGAAACAACGCCCGAACAAGGCACATTCCCCAAGCAGCTCTGTCATTACTATGCCGTCATCTGACGTCTTTCTTCAATCCCAACCCAAAAAAAAAACACACGAAAGATAATCCACAGCAGCTAGCTACTGAATACTTAGACCCTTGGTTACAGGGTGGGACACACACCCACACCCACGCACGCTGTCTGCGCGCCGTGTCTGAAGTCAGCCGGCCTCGTCGGGGAACTGCTGCAAGGGTCGCAGGCACAAGACGCAAAAGCCCAACGCCGTGGCCGCGTGCAGCGCCTCGGCGCGGAGCGTCTGCTCCTCCGCGCTGGGCCTCGGCTCCTGCGGAGGGACGGCCCGGGGGGCCCTGGGGCCCCCGGGAACATGACGTATCTACCAGGACACCCTATAGAGGGGTGTCTATTGATAGGCCCTTAGAGGTGATATAAGGTGTGTCTATCAAACCACCCCGACCGTGGGTCCTAGTAGACGACATGTGTTAACTTGATGTGTTTTCGTTCTTCCGCGCTCGCTCTGAAGCGAAGAAGAGCGCGGATGGACTCCCACTCGAGTGTGGGGGGATGTGGGAAGCACGTCGCGTGTTCCATGGAGCTTAGATCATCCTATGTAACATCAGTGGATCACAGGTCCCAAAGACTGGCTGACAACTAGCTCCAAAGGCTCGAGCATTGGCAAGTGTAGCTACTTTCCTGCTTTCTCAAACTGATGTGGGATTCTCAGTTCATCAACAGCGGAACACTCAAACACCTTTCTGGTCCATGAACACTCCTTTCGTGTTCACTCACCTCGCCCGGTCTTCTCCTTGGCATGGCGTGAAAGAAGCTCCAGCATCTCTTCTTGCGCCACCTTGCCGCTTGGCCCAAACATTGCACTGCAGGAAACCCGGGTCAGCCCAGGGTGGGGAAAAACACACAAGTCATCTACGTGCCGAGTACCAAAACCGGTTCAGAGTGTTCGTGCCACTACGCGTCAACACCTGAGGGTCTTGTTGGGAAGGATGCGGCAAGGCTTCTTCTCCTCACCGCCAAAAGAAACTGGGGCACATCCCATCGACGACAATCGTACGTATGCCGTATAGCTGACCTTCCCCATGTGAACCAAACAAACCTATAGGACGCCCTAGCATGATCCAGGCCAATGTACTATACTAAAAGCATCTAAAAGCATCTAACATCTACTATGTAAGATCTGGGTAAGTCTTCTAGTTTCAATGGATTCTGCAGGCTTTCTTCTCCAAAAAGAGAGGAGAGAAGTTGTTCAGGGCCTTCACCAGCTCGTTGAGCTCTTCAATGGACCTGGCATCCCCCAGATGGAGCCACTCGCCATGCACGTGCTTAAAGAACTCGCCGAAGAGCCGTTCGAACACGAGGCGCTCGCCTGCGGAACATCGAGCGTGCTTAGCTGGTGAAGAGCCATGGTTTCCGGTAGAAGTGTTCCCTTTGTGACGAATCTGTTGACTCTATATAGAGAGATCTTTGAAGACTACTAAAGAAAACAACATGATCGTGGAAGGACATGCACTGATGTAGTAAAGCAACCAGATTGTGAGACTTGCACTGGCTGGTTGAAACCATGAATCTTCACTTGAGGGAACTAGCGCCCTCGCCAGCTGCCCGCCATGACATTCTCCAAATCACCCAGTCAAATTGGTCAGCTGGTTTAGGATTGGCTCAACTAAACCTTAGGGATCCAGTCGTGCCTCCTCAACAGGTACTTGGACCCTTAGGGAAAGGAACCGAAACCCACTGCTGGACGGTCCCTCATCGCAGCATGGTGATGGGCCCGCTGAGAACCCGCCAAAGTTGGACCACCCCAGAGTGACGAAGAACTCGAGTTGCATCTCTGATCCTGGAACTTCGTAAACGGGCAGTGTCACAACCAAAAACACTGCCACATATTCTTAGAGATCTTCCATGATAATGATTCTGGATACCAGCTGTACCTCACCCCTGTACCCCACCCCCTTCCCAACAAGTCTACAACCCTCCATCTGCGCACCTCTGCGCGCGCAGGGCGTCAGGAACTCCCGCACCTCTGCACGCGAGGCGCTTCCCGCGTCGACGCCGCTTCCGCCGCTTCCGCCGAAGCGCAGCGCGGCGGCGAGGCCCTGGGCAGCACGGCAGGCCACGTAGGCAAAGGGAAAACCTGGGCAACGGGGAAGGGACAAGACTTGGATCGGGGGGCACATGTCGATCTCTCCAAAGTAGACAAATGACACAAGAGAACATGCAAATACAATGCGCTTTGGTATCAAACCAGGGCCACAGCACTGACTCAGCCATTTGGGGATCTGAACTGGAATCGCCACCTAGATGCATCCGAAAGGTTCACACCGCTCCAGAAGAAATACCACCAACATAGAACGACTTCAACAACCACTGCCAGCTTCTTCAGTTCGTGACCTTTTTGGAGTCCCTACATTAAGTGACCTTTTCCAGTTTGTGACCTCAAACCAGCAAATCAAAAGGTCACTTTGAAGAACCAGGGGAGCTCAGTTCCAAACTCTGTGCCATCCACTTTCACCTCAAAGAACCCCCCACACACACATCCCAGCGCCCTCGTCCACGCGGCCGTGAGTGGCTACCGCCGCGGCGGCGCGGGCGAAGGTCTGGGTGCGGCGCTGCGCCAGGCAGAGGAGACCATCGAGGGCCAAAGAGGCGCAAAGCTGAAGACGCAAGGTCCTTGGTGCGTGGCTGGGTGAGGTGAGAGCTGGCTGGATGAGGTGCTTTCAGTGCCCAAGCAGGAGGTGGGAGCTTGGAAGTGGTGGAACTATGTGGAACTGGCCTCCGATTCGGTGGATGATTCCGTTCTTGAGGCGGCCCAGAACTGAAGTCGAACATCATATGTATACGATGGGTGGCTGTGGGTGGGAGGTGCATTCTCGTTCTGAGGCTCCATTGATCACCTGCAGTTCCATGGTGAGACCTCCCAGTTCTGGAGTCCGTGTTCGCCCAGCCGCCCACCATTGCGGACTGGTGGCTCGCTGGAAGCCCACATTTAAAAAAAAACACTCCACAGAAGGTTCATGGTTAAAGAAGAGCAGAAGGCTCTTCCACCTGCTTTACACTCCCCGAAGCAATCATGGAAGTGGAACATGGCCTCTTGGAAGACTGTTTTCCTCTGCAAACCGGTGGTTTTCTACTTCCATGATTGTTTCAGGGAGGGTTGTTCCTTTTTTCACCTGGCTTCTGCCAAGCTAGAAGTTCGCAAATTCACCAGATTCCTGATGGTTGGCATTCTTCCACTTGACCCTCCACTGTGACTACTTTGTCTGTTATCGTGGCTCTTATAGCTAGTCCTGTGGGGCTCATCAAGGTTCACCCGGGTCACGTCCTTTAGATTTTTCCAACATCACTAAGTTACTTTTGGATACCTCCCCATTTGGAGTTCGAAAAGCTCTCCACGCGCTAACGAATTGCGACGTACCCAGTTCGTGACCCCAAAGAACGCTGCACCCGACAAGGACCGAGTCCCAGTCCCAAAGTGCGTTTGGAGGTGAAGTCGACTTTCCAAAGACCGTGCCATCCACTTCCATGGACTGTGTCATCAGCCAGAAACGACCCATGGGACTGCCGAGAAACGGCCAGGGGTGGTGCCAGGGGGGCCAATGGGGAGGCATATAGGGCATATACATCGAGTGTCTGGGTCATGTAATTCCGGTAGAACTGCAGGACTCCCAAAAAGGGAGCATTTCAACACCTCATCCAGTGACTGGAGGTGTTGAAGCCCATTCCTACCTACACACAACTCCATACAAACAAACAGGTCTCCCAGCTAGCGGCCCTTTCTCCCAGGCTCTGCAACTGTTGCTCCACCATGGCCTTCTTCAAAGGCCCCAAGGGTTCGCTCAGAAGCCGGTGAAGCTGCAGCAGTCGTGGGTCTTCCACACGCACCTCCTCCCCCGCCTGGGGCGATCGATCGCACGACAGCATGGGGAGTGATGCCAGCCCCCCCAAGAGAACACACACTAGAAAACCACGGACCAAATGGGGGGGAGGTGTTAGATGGTGTTTAGGGCCTATAGGGTTTGGCGGAATTCTTGGACCCAACACGACCGCTACGGAGTGGTGGTTCCGGTCCCAAAAAGCGAATGAGACTCCCTGAGGTCGTATTTTTCGGTGGCTTAAGAGGCACAGTTCAAGAATGACAGGCCTGAGGTTTTGGGTGATGTTCTAGTCCTATAGGTCAGTTTTCCGATTGGCTCGTCCAAGCAAGGTGAACCCAAGAACCCAGAAGCAAACCAGGGGCTGTGGTTGGCGAACATGGTGCGGTGTTTTGGGGCAGGAAGCCACAAGCAGAAGAGACCAAAAAGACATACCTGGAGTCGACCACCTCGGAAAATGCGTACAGTCACAAGTACAGTCGTACCTGTCTTTATGGGGTCATGTCCCATTTTCTAAGGTACTTGAAGTCAGGTCGAGGTATGAAGAGAACGGCAAGCTTTCAGTTTCAGTGAGGAAGGTTTCATGTAGAATCACAGAGTATGTAGAATCCGACAGTGCATGTAGAATCTGGCAAACATCCCCCTTGTGGAGGTCTCTGGAATCCGTGACTTCATTTTATAAGGAACAATCATTTATAAAATGGAAACCCACATGCTGCTGCTTTATAAAATGAGAACCCGACCTTTTTATATAATAGTGACCAGGATTCAGAGACCAAAAAAAAAAAATTTCAGAGGCACCTTTTGTCTCTTTATGGAATGGCGTTCCAGATCCAGTGATCATTTTGATCCGAAAATGGCCAATGTTTATGGAATGCAGAGCCAGGTTCGGCTTCATCCTCACAGGATCTCTTGCGACAGACTCAAAAATCCTCTGTGCGGACAAGTCTGTGATTCTAACTTTCTAATCCCCCTTGTGGAGGTCTCTGGGGTGAGGGATTTGATTTTATAAGGAAAACCCATTTATAAAATGGAATCCCTCAGGCTGCTGCTTTATAAAATGAGAACCCGACCTTCTTGTATAATAGAATGCCACAGAGAATGAGCAAAAAACATGAAATTTCACAGACGCCTTTTTTCTCTTTATGGAATGGCTTTCCATGAGCAGGTGATCATTTTGATCCGAAAATTGCCATTGTTTTTGGAATGCTCAACCATGTTCAGCTATCCTCTCAGGATCTCTTGCGCGGACAAGTCTGTGATTCTAACTTTCTATGTAACTTCTGTAGTTCTAACTTTCTGTGATTCTAACTTTTTTACAAACCACACAGGGCTGTGTCTGGCTGCAGAATGGATTAGAACGGCAGTGTTGTTGGAGGTGCTGGGCGACAAGTTCCACCATGTTCATCCATGGCTGTTGTTGATCCTTGTTTGTTTTGGTGACTGTATTGTTTGGATTTGTTTGGACATGTTTGGACTTTGAATAGTGTCAGTGTCATCCCTTTTTTTTCATTGATTCACCGCCCTGAGTGGAGGGTGTGAACAAATACAATCGGATACAATGGAATGCAAGGGGAATGGTATATAAAATGAGTATTGTGGGGAGGGTGTGGACAAATACGATGGGCTTTTGGGAGGTGACAATGTTTAATGGATTTACCATCTTTTCCCTGGGAGGGTGTGCACAAATATGATGGGCTTTTGGGAGGTGACAATGTTTATAAAATGGGTTTACCACCTTTTTCCTGGGAGGGTGTACATAAATACGATGGGCATGGTGAAGTTTATAAAATGAGGCGACCCAACCTCCGGGTTTTGTGTCACTTTTTTGCGCTGTGGTTGGCTCCCTTACAATAGTGGCTCTACAACCAAGGTTTCTATTACATACCTGGGTTTGCATGGGCCTATCACACTATAATGAGCCATTTATGGTTTAGCACTATTGTGGCTATAGGCTCCATGTAGGCAAATCCTATGCAGGACTAGTTTCTGTTAACTCTTTTTGAAGAAGAAGAATTCACTCAAAACATCTCAAATGAATGAAAGTCAGCTTTATAATATCAAACAAGGGAACAACTGTGCAATTTAAGACATGTGATAGCAACCGAATCAAAACATTTCCATCCATTTCCCATCATTTCCCGTGCCAAAGACAATGCACAACTTGAATGTGGCACATGGTGAATGCTCAGGTGTTGATCAGCACACAAAAACATGTCAAAATGTTCAATGAACATCAATGAACATATTTATGTGTGCAGTGTTTTTCCTTTTGGCATTGTTGTGTTTCACATGTTTTTGCTTGCAAGTTTGTCGAGATGATTGATTTCGGTTGCTATCACTTGTCTTAAATTGCACAGTTGCTTCTATGTTTCTAAATTTAAGGTTGCCTTTCATTCTTTTGAGATGTTTTGAGTGTGATTCTTCTTCAAACAGAATTCACAGAAACTAGTCCTGCATAGGATTTACCTTCAGGGAGCCTATTGCGACTATACGGCTAAACCATAAATGGCTCATTATGGTGTGATAGGCCCATGCAAACCAAGGTCATTAGAAACCTTGGTTGTAGAGCCACTATTGTAAGGGAGCCAACCACAGCGCAAAAAAGTGACACAAAACCCGGAGGTTGGGTCGCCTCATTTTATAAACTTCACCATGCCCATCGTATTTATGTACACCCTCCCAGGGAAAAGATGGTAAACCCATTTTATAAACATTGTCACCTCCCAAAAGCCCATCGTATTTGTGCACACCCTCCCAGGGAAAAGCTGGTAAACCCATTTTATAAACCTTTTTCCCCCTCCCAAGGCCCATCGTATTTGTCCACACCCTCTCAGGAAAAAGCTGACA
>CAXAMN010024273.1:428405-444440 GCA_963970005.1 Durusdinium trenchii | reverse complement strand
ATAAATAATTTTCCCTGCCAAGGCCCATCGTATTTGTCCACACCCTCGCAGGAAATAGATGGCAAACCCATTTTATAAATAGTTTTCCCTGCCAAGGCCCATCGTATTTGTCCACACCCTCCAGCTCTTTGGCAGAGGGAATGGTTTATAAAATAGTTTTCCCCTACCAAGGACCATTAAATCCATTGGCAAACATATCAAAAAATCCAGATACTTCCGAAATCCGACACAACCCTTTGTGTTTTATAAAATGAGTATCCATCTGCAGCATGATTTTATTCTCTCACATCCTTACTTGTTTATAAAATGAATAACCATGTCCCAGCTGTTTCTATGTTTAAAAAAATCCCTGTTTATAAAATGTTCACAGGATCCGAACCGACCTGTTTATGACATGAGGGCCAGGATTTTAGAGGCTGTTTTTTTGAAATTCCGATTTCCGGCAACATTGTGATCGTTATGAAATGACCCCCAAAAAAGTCATTTTATAGGTTACCAACATCCCCATTTCATAAGGACTTGTGCAAGGGGGATTGGCAAACTATATAATTGCGCAAAATGTTGCAAACACACACACACACTCTGACACTGGTTTTCAGTTAACGCAATTGTCACGTTGGGAAGGAAGGTGAGAGAACGGAAAGGTGCATGGGTCCGATCACTTGAAAAGTTTAACATTGTTGTCACAAGGCGGCAGCAATCAAACCGGCGGCGCAGCTGCTGGGGACGAGTAGGTTTGGGGGTGGTAGCATGAAGAACCATGGAATCAAACAAAGCCAATTAGACAGCGTGGTCAAAAGTTCAGCAGGTACGCAGGGCTGATCAGGCCCTGCTTCCCACTCCCGCCCACAGCTTCGTTGCGTGTGGTAGGGCGGGAGTGCCACACGCCCCTGCCTGATTGGAGTGGTCGAAGGAAACCCTTTGTCCAGGGGTGGACACACACAAGTTGCCGGCTTCGGCGCTTTTTCAAGACACCCCCTACCGTTGAACCAGTGGACGAAAAGCTTTTTCCCAGGGGTGGACACACACACAGAGCCGTTTTCGGCGCGGTCAAAGTAGTAGTAAGGCCAGGGGCCTCCAGTAGCGTCCAAACTCCCAGGGGAACATTTGTACAAAAAGCGCCAAATTGTTGGCGCAACGAAGAACTAGTAGACACCTAAAAAGCCTTAGAAAGACAGAAAAAGCAACGAAACAAGAGCAGACTAAGAGGGCAAGAAAGAAAAGTAGGGTAGTTACGAGGCCCATTTAGTTAAACGAAAGTAGAAGGCGAGCGGGACATTCGTCTTAAACCGCCCGGGTAGCTAGCAATAGCTAGGAGAAACAGAAGGAAAGGCACCAACACACAAGTGTGTTGAGTGCGATTTCCTTCTGTTTCCCGAGTAGCGGGTGGGATAGCAACGGAGGCCTGGGGTAGGGAGGGGGGGGGGGGTGTGCATGATGAATTCATCCGGCCTGTGAATACTTAGCAGCGCAGGCATGTGAATACTTAGCCGTCAAGTATGCTCAGGCTAGCGAGTTTGAGTTCTTCAGTCTCCGAAATCTGATGTATTCGACAAGAACCGTTTTTTGGCCCGGCGGCCAGTGTGTCAGTTGATTCGGTGAGGGTGTCGGTGACTTCCTGTGAAAGTCCGGTGAGTGGTGGTGCTTTGTGGTTGTTGCTTTCCCATGTAAGAGCGGCGCCCCAGTGACGGGGATCACACTCAGCACCCGAGTGGGACGGCTGAGCGAAACACACTCTGACACTGGTTTTCAGTTAACGCAATTGTCACGTTGGGAAGGAAGGTGAGAGAACGGAAAGGTGCATGGGTCCGATCACTTGAAAAGTTTAACATTGTTGTCACAAGGCGGCAGCAATCAAACCGGCGGCGCAGCTGCTGGGGACGAGTAGGTTTGGGGGGTGGTAGCATGAAGAACCATGGAATCAAACAAAGCCAATTAGACAGCGTGGTCAAAAGTTCAGCAGGTACGCAGGGCTGATCAGGCCCTGCTTCCCACTCCCGCCCACAGCTTCGTTGCGTGTGGTAGGGCGGGAGTGCCACACGCCCCTGCCTGATTGGAGTGGTCGAAGGAAACCCTTTGTCCAGGGGTGGACACACACACACACACACACACACCTATGGAATCCTATGGAATCCTCATGGAATCTATTTGCTTCATGCCATTTGCTCATGATGGTGTGAAGTTTGTTGAACTCGACGGCCGGGGCTCATTGGCCCGGCCCCTTTCACGGCCGGGGGCCGATACGGCTGCGGCGCGCCCGGCTGGCGAGACCGGTGAGGCTCCGTTTTCAGGCAGGAATACTGATGCACATGATGCCACCCAGCATCAGGTGCATCATGTGCATAGTGGTGGCGGTGCGTTCCGCCCCGGCTATGGTATGGTTGATCGACAGTTGCACAAGCTGCTGGCTCACAGCTGTCTGTCTTCTTGTCACTGTGCAGCATGAGCCGTTGCAAGGACACAGCCCTCAACAAATTGGTCTGGTTGGAAAAAAGTATTCAACCTTATGCAAGAACATTCGACGATCCAGGCATCAAAAATGCTTTTGGGAAAAGAAAGGGTTTCATCCGTATTGGCAGGTGAGGCGACATACTTGGAATGATTGACTGGTTCATGGACTGTATATCTGAACAAACTGCGACGATATCACTCAGAACATCCCTGAACACTGACTGTTGCTAGGGGCTCAATGCTTCCCGAACAAATGATCAACAAGATTCTCTTTAAAATCGGGGGTGAACTCCTAGTGTGAAACCAAGAAAGGCAGAAGTCAAGGTGACCAGGCGACCTGCGAAACATACACACGTGCAGTGCTGAACCAAAACATCCTGGCACAATAGATCGGAATCAGGACCATATCCTATACCAATTGTTTCCCCATGTTTCCCCCGATCCGGAACGCTCCCTCCTGAGCAACAGCTACTGTCGAGTGATTTTGTTCCTGGCTCGCCTTCTCAGCCAGCTGCCTGCACATCTGAGCCGCATCCTCATCCAGCCAACGGTAGGAGCAGGAGACCCACAACTTTCCTGGGCGCATGATGCATGGCGCACTTGTTGCCCTGCCCTGGCGCACTTGACACACTTTGTCTTGTATTGAACTTAAACATCACCAGCCCACTCAACTTAGCCCACTCAAACCCGAAATTGCCGCTAAGAACTCTCACCAAGATCAATCTCACTTAATATATATTTATAAACAAAACAACACTGCTTCGAATATCGTCAAACAACATCCCACACATTCCCACACCCAATCAAGACATCCTGTCACACTCACTGGTAGTCACGAGGGCAATAACATGTTGACAGTTGACATCACTACACCAGAATCTCACCGAAGTCATCCACCTCCTTTTCGACCAACTCCGTCCTTTCCACCAAGCGTCTGCGCCCCCCGCCGCTCGCCACGCCCAGCGCCGCCGCCGTCGCCCGCACGGCGCCGGCGGCGCCGGCGGCGCGCACCGCGGCCGTGACGTCGCAGCGCTGCGCCGCGTCGCTCGGGGAGCCGAACCTCCGGTGAAACCGCGTGGCCGGGTAGGTGAGACCAGGTTTTACCTAATCTTATCTAATCTAATAAGTGATCCTAAATGAAAAAGGTGTCTAGCTATAGTAGCAACATGGGACCTCAAAGTGAAACCAGGCCCCTTTCTGTGACTGGTTGGAGGAGAGGTGGAGTCTTGGGGCAAAGCAATGCAAGTTCATGCGAATTCCCATGTGAACTGCCCACCCTGCCCGGCACAAAACAACTAGACTATAATACAAAAGGATTCTGGTATAATCTGACTGAACCATGGTCATGAAGGAAGGGATGACAATCAAAACCAAGCCAACAAGAATATGTTGTTGGTGGAGCAGAACCTTTAGCCGAAAGATGCTGAGGGACATTTCTAAGATACAGCGGTTTGAGACTAGATGGCACAACCTCCAAGATATCCAAACTAGATGCGGATCCATCTAAACCACTCAAACTTGGGGGCCCAAGCGTGCCTTTGAACCTCTGAAACCACGCTCCAAGGTTACTTATCTCGAGCCTTCGTCCTACGCTCCTGGAATCCGACCAGCCTAGCGCTCCAAGGAAACGCTTTGCAAAGACCGGAACGAACTACCCGGTAGGACGAAGAAATCAAGGGATCTTCATCAACAGATCCAACGATTCAACAAAAACGCTAAAATCAGAAACAAAAGCAACCTGAAATGCCTGACTGGTGCCACTGGCTTCCCGGTTTCATGCTTTAAAACCCGTTTCCTAAAGTATCTTCACACCTCACGAATTGATGGTTCACTGATGGTTCGTCTTGGAATCTGAAACAACAGTTCCCTCCAAACAGTTCAGTGAAGGAACCAGGGAGGCTTCACCAGAACCTATTTAGCTACCTCCTTCAGGTACCTCCACCTCCTTCAGGTGATAATAGCTTCCCTGCACTCCTTCAGTTCACTCCCCTAGGGCTCCAACTACCTGAGAAGATGGTTGGGGTGGGTGCCAGGAGGGTCTAACCACCTTCGGATATGGTTGGAGCTTCACTCCTTCAGTCTTCGCTCCTTCGTCTCCAAGTCGCCATGCTTCTGAAATCTCCAACGCTCCGATCGCATCGCCCGGTGCCTCGAGCCTGGTGTCGACGGAAGCGAGCAGAGCAGAGTGGTTCTCCAGAATCGGAGAATGGAGTATGCAAGGGCCGAACTCAAATGTAATAGGTACTATATAGGCACATATGGAGGGTACATATATATTATATAGGTACATAGGACTCCTCATAGGTACAGATAGGCACCAAGGTCTCCATCTCCGAACTGAGTCCACGTTGTTTTGGGTGAAAACTGTTTTAACTTCTGAGCCGCTGGGATTGGGAAAACACTATAAAAGCAGCATTTAAACATCACTATCCCTAGGGATCCAGTCGTGCCTCCTCAACAGGTACTTGGACCCTTCAAGCCCACCCCAGTCCCACCGAACCTCAGAGGGTACGACTGGATCCTTAGGGTATAAACCCTAAACCATCCGGATACCCTGACATGGAAGTGGAGGGAGTTCACCACTCAGCCAACTGGGAGTTACGGAACATGGTCTTCCAATGATTCCTTGTATTTCTTGGCATGAATATGGCCACGTGCCTTGGCATGAACATCCTGCACTCTCAAGATGATACGGATCTGAGATATTCTGAGGTGATCACTGCAGTATACCTAAAGCTCCAGCACCCCCCTCACCATGCTGTGTGTCAGTCTTGGCGTTCTTCTCTTCGTGCCGGATTCGTTCTGCGCGGAGCCGAGGTTGTAAATCACCGACAACTTCGACGAGGGTCTACTTTGCTCACTATCCCCAAAACCATCCCTGATCAGCATATATGGCACACATGGAGTGTCTGCGATCAAGTTTCCGATTTACCTCCGACCTCTAAAAGGGTCAAGAAGAGGCCGTTGGCTCTATTGGACCCTCTGAGGGCAGGCCTCGTTTCTGCTTCCCTTGCTGCTTATACATAGGACCTCTGTATGGGCACACGAAGAAGTCCACAGGACCATCTGTGGTTTGCACTTGGGCGTTTGCCGCCACCCCAATGGCCTCAGTGTTTGGTACTCCCAGCACCAGCATTCCACGCGACAAATGCCCAGCTGGGCATGTGGAGCTGCATCCGACATCTTGCCATGGTGGACATGAGGTCCAACCCCAGGCGGTCGGTCGTCTGTGGCGGGTAGCTGATGTCTGCTGAGGCGGAGTGGGGGGTGAGGTCGTTCAGGGGGTGATGGCTTGGCCCCACAGTCTGACACGATCCAATTTGGATGGCGCTTCTGCTGGTGGTTTGTATGCTTTCCTTACCAACCGGAAGGTGTTCGGCGATGAAGATTTGCTTCAAAGAAGTTAAGAGGGAACACTTGATTTCATTGTTTCCAATGTGTTGCAAGCAGCTGCACTTTAAAGCACGGTCTGACTGAAGAGGTGTCCCCCACTTCGCTGGGGCAGGCTTAGCGGACACGTGCTGATGCTCAAATCGTATAATTTCAGACAACAAATGCCCAAAAAGCATCAAAAAACAGTCTTTCTCTCAGGATGCTTCATGATTTTTTTGGGCCAGATGCCATTTCGGTGAAGCCAACACAAAAGACAATCATTCCACAGCATTGCACTCGTGACGCGCTTGCCACGGACGAACGCAGAGTTCGGGGCCGTTCGAACTTCGAACGGCTGCGAAACCGACAGCGGCTGCGGTCCTTTCGATCCAGTAGTCACTGTGGAGAGGCCACTATAGTCACTCACAAATATGGGAGTGAGTGCAGTATCGGTTGCAGGGTTGAATGAATCCCCTTCAAGAAAAAACACACCAAAGTATTATGGGTTGCCTCTGTCAGGTCTGTTCTTTGGCAGTGGCGAGTTGTCATGAGTTGTAACATGTCGATTCCACACATTCTGGCAAGCAGCTAGGCACGAGTTCGTGTAAAAGATCTTCAAACACGATGTCACCGAGCAATGAACAACCCTTCTTCTTGAGCATTGACATCCTTATATATCCTGGTTGAAACTTACATGGTGGACATAAGGATAATACCCCATGTTGTACCATAAAACGGTTTTGGTCTTGCAACATGCAAGGCGCATCTGTTCGTAAGGGAAATTTCAAAGATGATCCTTAACCACTCTTGAGTCCAACACATGGGGACCCACCAAAAGGCTTGTACAAAGCTCTATGACTAGACTACTCCATAGAGGCCTAGGTGGGAGTCAAATGTATCCAAGATCATCCAAGCGATTTCCATGGCCTGCAACTGCAACTGCCATCAAAATCAAGTTGATCTTGTTCCAACCTGCCTTTCTCCGACTCCGAGTCGCTTCCAATCTTCTGGGGCCTGAGACTTGTCCAGCGAAGTAGGTGGCGCGCATGTTTTGCGCAGTCAACATGGCCCTGTGTATGACGAGTTCATCTACAAAGTGGTTTTCCAGTCCATGATTCATGCTATTTAATGCTTATATTTCAGGGATTTTCACGGAGCATCTAGCGTACCAAGCAAAGCTCCGCAGCCGACAACAACATGTACTCCAGGATGCAAACACCCCTGAGCGATCTAAATCTCAGGATCTCGTTTTCAAGCGGTCTTGGAACACCCTTCCAGCATCTTCCGCCACGTTTCCCTGATTGGCTATTAGATGCTATTAGTGCCACACCCTGATAGGCTGACTGGTTTGAGCCCTTATGTCGGTCACCAGTGGAGCTTTTCGTTCGAGGCGTGTGGCTCTTCAATCTTCTCTGGTTCCTCATCATCGTCATCCTGGTGACGCGGCAGCCCTGCCGCGGCTCCCGCCGTGGCTTTCAAACAAACATCCCTGAGCGTTGGTTTCAGTGGTGGTGCGCCGCCCCCAGTGACGAAAACCAAGCCATCCGCTTTGTCTGTCTTGCATGGAAGCTTCTCTTTCAAGGTTCTGACTCTATTAATATGATATTATAACAATTGTTAATATAAATATCTCAGTCTTCAAGTCCTATTCCAGCCAAAATCATCACTGCCAGCACAATATCATAATCAAATGTTGGGCCTATCCTATTAGCAGTAACAATGGATGATGGTTTCCAAAGGCCTTGTTCAAACATTTAGTGATGTGCTTGTTTACTGACTGTTGCAGGTAAGAACGGACAAACCCAAATTAAACGTATAACCACAGATTGCCCCATCTGTTCCTCCCTCCGACGATCTGTTTGCATTTGAGCGACTGGACTCCAGATTTGCCTACTGACATGAACCACAACAAAGAGCCCACTCCAACAACAGGCCTGTGCTTTTCATGTTTTTTGTGTTTTACTTTGCGAAAACTGGCAGGTTCATAGCTTGAACTGCTAGGTTGGTTGGTTGAACCACAGGGTCACAAGTTTTTGTATAGTTCTTGGTGACACTGATGCCAACCCAACCTGCCATTTCTCACAAGCAACCCCCCAACAAAAAAGCAAAACGCTCCTCCACTATATCTTCAGCCTTCTCCTCTGGCATCTCCTCATCTTTCTTCTCCTCTTCCTTCTCTTCTGCTTCTTTCTCCTCCACCTCGATGGGCAACAAACCCAAGACGAACACATCGCTTGACATCGGCTGTGCCATCGAGGTTAGGACACCCCGCCCTGCATCTGCGTTCGCAGTTCGTTACCCACCCAGAAAAGCTCCCAGACTTGCAAATACGCAGCCAGTGAACTTAGAAAAAATGAACAAACAAACACAGCACCAAACGATCAAACACTCAGAAAACCGTGTGATCTCACCCCAGAGTTTGCTACTACAGTAGTTTGTGGACGATACGAAGAATGTCACCACAGGGCGAATTCACAAAATTCCAATGTACCAGGGCCCCCTCAAGGGGTGGTTAATGGACATCGACACCCCTGGCCCGGGGGTATGACCGGAATGCCATATATCCCCCTTTTCTGGTCAAGAATCCTCCTCTTCTTCGTCGTCTTTGGCCTCTTCCGGCTCTTCCTCCTTTTCCTTCTCGTCCTCCGCAAAAACCAGGAGTTTTGTACGGAGGATCGTCTCCCAAAGGATCCAAAAACCAGGATTTGGCAGGCGCTCCTCGGACTCCGGACTCGGACTCTTCGCCTGGGGCCACGGGGCGAGCGTGCCGTGAACTGCGTCTGGGACCTTTGGCTCGGCTCGGCCGGTCCCGGCGGAAGGGGAACAAGGTGAAAGCCCGGCGTTGCCCCAAAACTGATGTGTTTTTGATATATCCCAGACACGACCTGTCCGTGACTGCCGGACTGCCTTCAAAACGGCCTTTCCCGGGGTGGTGTGGTCAATATGGGTCTTTTTGGGGCGGCAGTCCTATGGCAGCCTCATGGAGTGTCTGGGTATGATGTGTGATATCTTTTTGTGCTCTCTGAAGCACCCCTGCTCTCTTTAAAATGGCACGTGATATTTTTAGACGAACCGTTTTTTCTTAAAGCTGGTGCAAGCGCTTTGTATTGGAAGCTGCAAGCTAGAACCTGCTGCAAATCTACATTTAAATCGCGCAACAAACAGGAGAACATCGCCATGGCAGAACATTGGAGAGTCTGAGTCCTGTTGAGACCATGCATGTGCCAAACTTCTACAAATGCCGCCCTCACCTCTGCCACTGGTTCCGGCACAGGCACAGGCCTCAGCCGGCTCGAGCCGGTCTGTAGTGTTTGAAGAGCACTCGGTATGAAAACACATGCATACCAAGACCCTCCTGGCGCTGTTTGGAGAACCTGACAGGTTTCTGGGCATCGGTTATCTGAAGTAACCACCTCCAGGATCGAAGAAGAAACTGTCTAAACATCTTCCAAAACACCTTGCAGTATATACTCTCACGCTTGCACTACCGGAAGGGTGCGCAACTCATGGCCACCGACTCGTCTTTCAAACATCGTCGTGCTTGCCCTGGCAACATCACCTCTGAAATGCCCCGGCACCCTAAAGGTGCAGGTCCCTTGCTTGGATACAAATAGTGTCATATCAACTTGCAAGAATCGCTGAGGAATGTGGAGTCAGCGTTGCTAAGGGCAACATCGGCTTAATGGCTTACAGCGGTCTCAGAGTAGATGGGCACAAGGGCCCCCAAGATTGTTGGTTTGTGGAGACCCCTATCAACAAATATGTATTGAAGGGTTTGTGCATTTTTGTGCCATTCATTCATGATATATATGGTGGTTGATCAATATTCTTTCATCCTGGAATGGCCATTCATCGCGGAAAAAAAGATATCTTTCGCGGATCTTTCGCGGCCTCATCGCGAAGCATGGTCCTACAACCATGTCTAGCCAACATGAGCCGGAACATGTCATAGTATCACAAAATAGGTAGAGACATCTTGCAGCATGACCCCAGTAGATGGTTGAACGTTTCCACAGCTACTCAGGGTCACTTGCAACATCTGTTCGACAATTGTGCCAAATAGAGTCAGGCACAACTCAACCCAATCCTCGCGCCAGCTACCAACACAGGGTGATACAGCTTGGGGAATGTTGGGGGGCCTCAAGCTGGGAACCTAGACTTTAGCGGCACATTCGCGAAACTTTCGCGGATCTTTCGCGAAATTTCACTGGCGCTTTCCCCGGGAAGCCGTAACATTTGCAAACATCTGCGCAGCCCGTCAGAGCAGCTGCAGGTCGTTGCCTCACTGTCAGGGCTGTGCCTACCCAGATTGCTAGCCTGTGACAGTGGGGACAGGAATCGGAGAATCCTTTACGCACTGCCAGGGCTCGGCACGGAAATGTTGAGGCTTCAGTTCGTTAGTCTGTGACATATGGGGACACTTCCGCCCACTGGCTCTGCCGGAGGATTGCCTTGCGTTTCTATTCTTTGTCAGTCCGGTAGAAAGGAAAACAATGAAAGCGGTGACCTTCGATAAATCTTTCGCGGAAAAAAAAGATACTTTCGCGAACCTCATCGCGAATCTTTCGCGGATGGTTCTAACAACATCTGAAAGGCTGTTTTATATAAAACTCCTTACACGGGGTTTTCGATCAACTCCCATATGTAGGCCCTAGACGCTTGGATTGCAGGCCTCAGGGGCAGGGAGAGGGATGTCCTTCACTGGGCCACAAATCAGCGCCTCTGTGGCGACCTCTGTGGGTGCTCAGACGCTCAGCGCCAAGGGAGACCGAACGTAGCAGGCGTCGGCGTTCCGACACCCTCGGAAGGTCGCGGAACATCGAGCAGTCTATCCATTGGTTGGGAGGTCCCCCCCCCTATTCAAACACACGTCGTATCGTCGTTTCAGCAGCACTGCGGAGGGGCGGAGATCCAACCATTTCACTCATACCTGGAGCTCTGTTCGTAGCCTGCGACGTTGGGGCGTTTTGGACCCGAATCCGAAACGCCAAGTCTGCTGCACCAACCCCCAAACATCTAAGAACTTACACATCTTACACTCCGAGTCACTAGCATGGTAGAGGAGAACGACTAGGCCGGAGAACGCTCTTTCCAGGGGCCATCCATGATTTCAGGGAGTTCATAGAAAAATGGAAAGAAATGGAAGGAACTTGAGCGATGGCCCTGGAGACCTAACTTGCAGAATTGTCATTTTGTACGGAGAATAGTCTCCCAAAGGACATATCCAAAATAGTATCGCTCCCTGGATTCAAGTCATTTTGGAAAAGCGATATCCAAAATAACTTGAATCTCAGAGTCTTACCCTCTCTCTCTCTCTCTGGCAGGCATGACTTGTCCCTGAGCCATCCCACAAATTACTATACCGGAATTTGTTGTTCGATCGAAGAAAGGTCTCCAAGTCATAGACCCATTCCGGGTGCACAGGAAGCCGCTGTTCGATCCGTGGTCGGAGTCCTGACTCATTTTTCCCCACACCCCCGAGGCTTCGAACACCTCTGGTTCAGCCTGGCGAGCTGGTTCCACCGATCAAAGGAATAAGGAATCGGTGCAAGTGGAGTTGGAGTGCTACTAGAGGTTGTTCACCATTTGTTCGCCAGATTTTGCTGCATCTCTTCTGCTGGTTGAAAGTGGCCCTGTTTGCATGGATGGAAGGAATATATAGTATACGTCCAGTATAGTCAACAGTGACCACGGGGATGCCACCACGCTGCACATTGGGCGAACTGGTTTGTAATGCTCTATCTGTGGAAGCAACACGGCTTGTACCCACAATCAACTGCGGAGAAATCAATTTGAAATTGACTCGAATTGTTGGGCCCACCTTGAAAAGGTATGGAACAGGCTGAATATGTATATTTCCGTGGCTGCCAAGCCAAACATCTTCCTAGCATCCACTCTCAACCCTCCTGGAAAGCAAAGGAAACCCCACACAGACCGATCGGAAAGCGCCTAGCGTCCCAGACTCACGTGTTTGTTCTGAAGTCTCCCATAGCGGCGGTTTTTTGACCGATGCGCCCCCATCACTGGCCCGACAAGGGACGCTGCATGGATTTGTCGCAAGCTGCTCGGTGCACCAAGTTCTTCTCAGTCTCAGCTCCCAGAACCTCGCCTCTCTCGCCTGTTACTTGTCAGGCGAGTAGGGACCTCTGGCCAAACCCACTTCACCCGAGCACCTCGGAGTCAGAATCTTCCTTGGGCTTCTTGGGCTTCTCATCCTGCCGGGGTGTTCGGTGTTCCTCCCAGAAACAGGATGAAACAGGATCTCCAAAGGAAGTTCATCCACCTAAATGCCGGCAGGCACAAGTAATATCAATAATCTCCACACCTTGTGGAACAGTGTAATATTGGAGATAGTACTGGAGATGCTGCGCTGGCAGCTAATGATTAATGATATGTCACCACTCATCTTGTAGTTTCTCCTCAAAGCTTCCTGTTGCAGTTGGCATAGCCATCAAGACCAGTAGCATAATTTCAATAGTTTCAAACACATCAAGCAATGTGCCATCTCCCACAGGGAGACTACTATTGGGGAAGGCCTCTGAGTCTGAGTCTTCCTTTGCAGGCTTCTTCTTTGGCTTTTCATCCTGCCAAGGTCATGGGAGGAGCCACGGTTTGGCCAGCAGTCCGTGTGCTAAGACCTTGTATCCGCTTCCCAGGAAAACAAAGGAATCCTCGGAATCGGTCGCCACCGGCTTCTTCTCGGGCTTCTTCTTTGGCTTCTCCTCCTCACGAACAGTCTGGGGGTGAAAAACCATGCTTGTAAGCAGTCCGCCTGAGATGTTCCAAGCTCAGCGAAAATCAGAAGAGCGGCCCATCCGCTTCCCATGAAGCAAAAGAACTGTTGCCTCGGAATCGGAGACCGGCTTCTTCGAGACCGGCTTCTTCTTATGCTTCTCCTCCTCACGAACAGTCTGGGCGGGACTGCCTGGTTAGCTGGAACTCGTTCTAGTTCTTGCCGTTTCACTTGTAGCCCCCGCTGACATCCATTTTGGGACCAAGTGGGCAAACAGCCATCTACTCTTGTGGCACTAGGTGCGCAAACTTCTAAAACTATAGTCTGTTATTGTACTCGCGTAGCTCCTCCTTCTTCTTCTCTTCCTTCTTGCTTACCTTCTTATCCTTCTCCTGGCATCAACACATGTGGGCCTGTGGGCAGTGGTCCTGGAACGTGGAGGTCTCAAATCGGTCACCTCTCCACCGATGGACCTCGTCCCAAGCTGGACGCTCATCCGTCCTCCCGCCCCCCGCGGACCGGAACACAACCAGAATCGCCGTGTAGACGCCCATGGGTCTGTGTTTGTCTTGGCGGCTGAAGGTCAGAAACCATCAATGAGTTCTGAGAGGTGCCAAGAGTTCTGAGAGCTTCAGCAAGCTTTTTACCAGAAACAAAGGCCCAAAAGGTGAGTCCGTGTGGCTGCCGGAGGTCTTTTCTGTGCAGGGCCTTCTGAGATGCTCACCCGCGCGGTCTGGCGCATGATACAGGCGCTATATCAAGGTCTCTGCGGAGAATGGCCAGCACACCCCCTGTCATGTTCAGTACCACTTTACATTGGCATGAGAATCTAAAAGCTAATTATTAAGATTCATGCACGTGTTTGATGCACAACCGGCATATTCTGTTGACAAATGATATGAATCAGAGATTCAGGGCGGCTTAAAAAGAAAACTTATGAATTAACTCATGAACAAAAAATAAAATTAACAACATATATTGGAAATGGCTCACCTGTTCCAAATCAAATCGTTTCCCGAGCTCCATCTCACCAGTGGTGCCTATATGGATATAGTCTTATACATACCTGGAGCCCATTTGACCTCTGTGCTGATAGGAAAAGACTTGGTTGGTGGTCAAAAATGGAGGTCACCCAGGCTAGGCATATATTTTTATATATATATATAATGTATTATTTGCATTAGGATTTGGCAGTGTGGGCCCCAATAGCCTTAGTCCTTAAGAAAGGACCGCCCCTAAGAATCTACCACCAACTTGGACAGATCTGGATGCTACCAAAGTGCATGTGTTAAAACAATTTATACAAGATGGTTTATTATTCTGTGACGTTCTTTGTTCGGCTTGCGATCTTCTAAGCAGAGTGGCGAAACACATGAGATTATAGCTTATGGCTAAAGTTCTTGTCTTCCATCCTGCAGTCTTCGACTGCAGCCGTTTCGGAGGAGGCTGGCTGAAAGCAATGGCCGCTGGGCGTGGAGATGCCCTCGCCGCGGCGATGAAAACCGACGCGATGAGTTCGCAGTCAGAAAATTGACGATGGAGTTGCGAAGGTTTTTCGTGCCAGCTAAAGCTTAAGGCAAATTTCTGTGACGAAACGACTCACAATGAGGTGCCTTGAGGTTTCAGCGATGGACCAAGCGGATAGAACTGGACATCATAAGAGTAAGTAGACCTGAATGTGTGGGTTCTTCTACGTGATCTGAAGTATTCTGAAGTTTAGGAACTCTCCCACTCATGGAGCTCTTGTAAGAGAGACCATGTGCAACGGGGGTTCCTTGCAAAGGTCCAAAGTCCTCCAAGCTGTTGCTGATGGGATGGAGACTCGAGTCGAGCAAATAGCGGGAGATACCAACGAAACGTTCTACTTCTCCAACTCGGCATAGTCATTGTCCATTCTCCCAGGCTCCCTACATGATTCAGGCTGAAATACCATGCATCTAGTCTAGCATGGTGGGCCATTTCTGACTCTGAAACAGTCTGATTCTACCAAAAGGGGGCTACATCACACATCCGTCTAACACTTTTGTCCGCAAACGAGAGGCGATCTCATAGCATGTGCATCTTGCAGGCGATCTCATAGCTCCTTTCAATCCGCACCTTTCAGATCAAACCCTTGCAACCCGTTCCCCACCATTGATTCGTGGCTCACCATTGACTTAATAGCCTGAATCCCGAACAACCGTTCTTTTACTGAGGATATTACACTACAAGACTCAAGACCAGGTCGACCTGCAATGTCTTAAAAACATGGTCTTTGAACGTACTTGAAGGGCCGTAGGCCTATAGATGGCTAAAGGGATTCTTGGTCTAATCGCATCAAAAAAGAAAACAAGATGGAGCCCACGAACCCGAATGCAAACACGTTCAAAAAGCTACATATGTCCAAATGACACTCTTGTAGGACACTCTTGTGGGACACTCTTGTGGGTCACTCTTGTAGGAAACTCTTGTGGGACACTCTTACGGGACACTCTTGTGGGACACTCTTGTGGGACACTCTTGTAGGACACTCTTGTGGGACACTCTTGTGGGGCACTCTTGTGGGACACTCTTCTGGGACACTCCTGTGGGACACACTAGTGTCCCACACTGTTGCGGGACACTCTTGTGGGACACTCCTGTGGGACACTCATTTGGGATACTCTTGTGGGACACTCTTGTAGGAAACTCTTGTGGGACACTCTTGTGGGACACTCTTGTGGGACACTCTTGTGGGACACTCTAGTAGGAAACTCTTGTGGGACACTCTTGTAGGACACTCTTGTGGGACACTCTTGTAGGGCACTCTTGTGGGACACTCTTGTGGGACACTCTTGTAGGAAACTCTTGTGGGACACTCTTGTGGGACACTCCTGTAGGACACTCTTGTCCGATACTCTTGTGGGACACTCTTGTGGGACACACTCTTGTGGGACACTGTTGCGGGACACTCTTGTGGGACACTCTTAAGGGACACTCTTGTGAGACACTCTTGCGGGACACTGTTGCGGGACACTCTTGTGGGACACTCCTGTGGGAAACTCATTTGGGACACTCTTGCGGGACACTCTTGTGGGACATTCTTGTGGGACACTCTTAAGGGACACTCTTGTGACGAGACACTCTTGCGGGACACTGTTACGGGACACTCTTGTGGGACACTCATACGGGACACTCTTGTGAGACACTCTTGCGGGACACTCTTGTGGGACACTCTTGTAGGACACTCTTGTGGGACACTCTTGTGGGACTCTCTTATAGGACACTCTTGTAGGAAACCCTTGTGGGATACTCTTGTAGGACACTCTTGTGGGACACTCTTGTAGGACACTCTTGTGGGACACTCTTGTAGGGCACTCTTGTGGGACACTCTTGTGGGACACTCTTAAGGGACACTCTTGTGAGACACTCTTGTTGCACACTCTTGTAGGACACTCTTGTGGGTCACTCTTTTGGGACACTCTTGTCGGACACTCTTGTGGGACACGCTTGTGGGACAC
>CAXAMN010024273.1:417927-428305 GCA_963970005.1 Durusdinium trenchii | reverse complement strand
CACTCTTGTGGGACACTCCTGTAGGACACTCTTGTGGGATACTCTTGTGGGACACTCTTGTGGGACACACTCTTGTGGGACACTGTTGCGGGACACTCATACGGGACACTCTTAAGGGACACTCTTGTGAGACACTCTTGCGGGACACTGTTGCGGGACACTCTTGTAGGACACTCTTGTGGGACACTCATTTGGGACAGTCTTGCGGGACACTCTTGTGGGACACTCTTGTGGGACACTCTTAAGGGACACTCTTGTGAGACACTCTTGCGGGACACTGTTGCGGGACACTCTTGTGGGACACTCCTGTGGGACACTCATTTGGGACACTCTTGCGGGACACTCTTGTGGGACACTCTTACAGGACACTCTTGTAGGAAACCCTGGTGGGATACTCTTGTAGGACACTCTTGTGGGACACTCTTGTAGGACACTCTTGTAGGACACTCTTCTGGGACACTCTTGTAGGGCACTCTTGTGGGACACTCTTGTGGGACACTCTTATAGGACACTCTTGTGGGACACTCTTAACTCTTGTGAGACACTCTTGGGGGACATGGTTGCGGGACACTCTTGTGGGACACTCTTGTGAGACACTCTTACGGGACACTCTTGTAGGACACTCTTGTGGGACACTCTTGTAGGACACTCTTGTGGGACACTCTTACGGGACACTCTTGTTGCACACTCTTGTAGGACACTCTTGTGGGTCACTCTTATGGGACACTCTTGTCGAACACTCTTGTGGGACACACGTGTGGGACACTCTTGTGGGACACTCTTGTGGGACACTCATACGGGACACTCTTGTGGGACACTCTTGTAGGACACTCTTGTGGGACACTCTTGTGGGACATGCGGGACACTCTTGTGGGACACTCATACGGGACACTCTTGTGGGACACTCTTGTGGGACACTCTTGTAGGAGACTCTTGTGGGACACTCTTGTGGGTCACTCTTGTGGGACACTCTTGTAGGAAACTCTTGTGGGATACTTTGTAGGACACTCTTGTGGGACACTCTTGTAGGACCGTAGGACACTCTTGTGGGACACTCCTGTAGGGCACACTCCTCGTACGAGACTTCCTCCAAAAGTCACGCTGCGAGACTGCAAGACGAGCGTTTCGTACGAGACTTCCTCCAAAAGTCACGCGTCAAGTCTCAAAAACGAGCGTTTCGTACGAGACTTCCTCCAAAAATCACACGTCAAGTCTCCAAAACAAGAAAAACTCACATATCAAAGTCTGCAAAACGAACGTTTCGCACGAGACTTCCTCCAAGAGTCCAGCGGAAACATCCATCGGAGCACACAGATCACGCAGCCCTGCCAAGCAGTTTCGCGAGTCCAGCCCCTCCAAACGACACCCGCTCAAACGCCAATCCCAATGTGACAGCGACATTCACCTCTACCACAACTCACAACCTCCCGATTCCCTGCGCCTGCCACGACTCTTTCCGCGTCCACACGTCTAACGCGCACAAAGTACTGCGCCTGCCACGAAATGTCACCTCCGTCACACATCGCAACCTCACGATTCCCTGCGCCTGCCACGGAAATCCCACTTCCACACCTCAAAACCTGCACAAAGTCCTGCGCCTGCCACGAAAAGTAACGATGTCATCTCATGTGAGCTTCAACAAAATTTGCACCACACCACACGTTTGGAATGATTTCGACCCGTTCTGAGCACACTCCCAGGGTCCAAAATCGGCATTTCAGCTGAGACTTGTCACGAAAACAGAGCTTCGATGCCACACCCTGAAACGCAAATCCCAATGGCACGGCCGCATCCAACACCCCAAAAACACGACTTTCCAAACGCTAATCCCAATGGAACTGCGTAGCAAACTGCGGATCTCACAAAACGCTGCGCCTGCGCAGTGAAACGCATCACGCTTCTTGCGCGACATATCCTTTTCACGCAAATCACAATGGACTCGTGTCGCAAACTAACACGTGACACATCCATGCATAGTCACTTGCAAAAGCTTCCCCCAATGGCAGCGCCTTAGCGACCTACTGCGGACGGTTGCGAACGGTTGCGAACATAGAAGCAACGGATCGCGAACAAGACTCTACCCCCAGACCCCCAGAGTTAAACGAGAACCCTTCGCTACGCATTCGGGAAGAAAAAACCGCCTGGCCCGGCACGTGGAACCTCCGCAAGTCCAACCTCAAACCTCGACCCTTGAAGGGCTGGTCGTGGGCGGGTTCGAAGCGGATCCGCGGTGGTCATTTCTTGGCTTCGATGCTCTCCACCACATTATCAGGCACCGCTTCGTACTTCTGGAACTCCATGCCTGGCAGGCCCGAGGTGGATGGGCTCTACGCGTCTCGCCTCCTCACCCCACATGGACCTGGACATGGCATGGATTCTGTGGTGTTTGGGCACCCCGAGGAACGGACTTTCCTCTACAAACCACTGGTTTTGATGGTCCATGTTAGTTTTCAGCCGAGTACCGCTTGAACTCTTGTGGGTTATATTGCTGGCTATACCTTCTTTGGGCCCTTTGGGGGTAGGAGCTCCTTCCAACGTATCGCAACATTGGTACGCTGTGATCATTTGATCTCGTTTGGCTCGTGTTGTCAATGAACGGGTCGTGGCAGTGATTTGTCAAAAACCAACTGGAAAATACAATGCCAACTGCCTTTACAATGTGAATACCATGAATACCCTTGTGACTACCCTTGTGTGGATCTGCGCTTCGACGTGATCCCTGAATGGCAACAAACCTTGGCATCCATCAAACACCTGCACGCACTTTCAATATTCCGACCAATTTTAACGAAAACTGTCTAATTCAATATCTATTCCTGCCTACAGCCTACAAGGATGTTATGTTCTATATGTTTTTATACGCAAACAAGTGCATCCCCTAGAATCTCCTGTATAGAATATTATGCTAAATGTAGAAAAGCAGCGAGCAGCATAACACACAACACATTCACAATCCCAAAGCCTGTGGGCCCGTAGGTGTTGAGACCCGTGTGTGGCTCAACCTGTGCCTGCCTGCCTATGTCATGCACAACCAGCAACGCAGATCTCGTTGCAGATCTTCAGCCAAATCTAATAAACTTGTCTGGTGAGTCTGGTGCTTCTTAATTTTGGGTCAGCCATGGAGATGGCGCAAAATGGATGCTATTGGAAGTTTGGAGCACCCTCCTCATGGTGTCAACGAAGTTCTGACACAGTCAGCCTTTATAGTCAGCTTGCTATAGCTTGGTCTACTCCTGGACACGTCACGGGAGCGGAAGCTATACCTCGCACTGCCTTCCATCAGCTGCCACGGTATCCCACTGAGTCTCGTCCCACACCGGTCGAGTCCACTCCGGGTGGTTCCGAGCGGCTGTAGTTGGCGCGGCCCTTGGAGATGTTGCGCAGCTCGGCGATGTAGCTGAACATCTCCTGCGAGCTCCGATGTGGGAAACCCTGAACGAATATGGCATATGGATACCCGCAAGATCGTCAGCTCCCTCCTGTGCAAGTCAGCTAGTCAGCTATACTGCAGCTATATAGGCTATGATGTGGGTGCCCTACCTGGCGAGTTTCGTGCGTCCGGTCGCTCTTGGCTTCGCGTTGCGAGTTGCGCGCGGCATCGGCAGCAGACGCTCCGCCAGGGGGACGCTGGCATTCACCACGTGGAGGTTGCTGCGGGTGCCCAGCTCATTCACGATGCCGCGTCTGCTGTTCAGGTCACCGATGATGTTGCCTCATTCCGAAGGTGTGCGGAGACGCGGTGCGACCCGGAGGCGAAGCTGGAAGCGAAGTCAACCGGTCTTGGTTAGGTGGTGCACCTACGATTTCCCCAATGCAGGTGGCCCTCCTTGGACCCTTGTCAACTGTGCATACCTTGTCAACTGTGCACCTTGGACCCCTTGGACAGTCACCACGGATATCTCAAGTGAGGATTTGGTAAGTTGGAACCAATCTGGAAACTGAGTTGGAGCCCCCCCCGGTTTCCCTCAACCAAGCGCCGCTTGGTGGCACTTGTCCTGGCTGCCCAAGCGACCTTACTGTCCTGGGTCTCTAAGAAGCCCCCCTCACGAAGCTGCGACTTGGGAGGGGTTAGGCCGCGCCCCGCAACTATGGGGGGGCCTTCAACAACAGCCTCAGTCCTCCACCCACCGGCCACAGTCAGGTCCGATGGTGCGGACCTACCCGTCCCTGCCCGAGGGGCCCATGTACTCCTCAGGGGTGATGACCTCAACCTTCATGATGGGCTCCTGAGGCCGGGCGCTGTCCATCCCTTAAGCCCTTCGGAGCCCTTCGGTTTGGACGGGCCCAAACACGGGCAGACCCCGGTGCCCGGAGTTTCAAGGCTTATTTACGCACGCCTGACCAAGCATGAGAAAGCACGTTCCCAGTGAGAGGGATGGATGAGCAAAACCAACACAAGAAAAACACCGTCCAAACCAACACATGCAGGAAAGGATCCAACGCGCACATCAAATTTATTACATGTCTGTTTTCAAGTCAATTTTCTATTTTATAGATCATCTTCAATCAGGCACTAGTCCCTATCCGCCCGGCATGACTCGGCTAGGCTCCATATTCTGGAATGGCTCTATCCTATCCGACGGCTCATGGCCTAGGTCTTTGTGGATGTTTGGCATCTTCAGCTTTTGCATTGTGACTTGCGACTTCAGACTTGAATGGCATTTCCGCTAAGTCCTGTGTCCAAACGCGGGCAGGTACAACTATTCTGAACCCACGGAACTCCGAAGTAACCACCCTGTACCGCGCTCATCGGAGCACCCGTGCGGGTAGTAACCCAGCGGCCATGACGATGGGTTTGGCCTGGCTGGCACCCTCCTGGCACCGAGCTGCCACGAAGCGCCGTGCGGTTGGTGGAGTGCAGGAGATCAGGAGGGATGTAGACTCCAGAGGGTGCCAAATCTCCTGCAAAGGAGAACTATACATCCATCCATCCTAGGGTGCCAGCCATCCATCTACTTCTGGAGGGTGCCATGTGCTCAAGGAGTGGTGACATTTTGCAGGTGGATTTGTTCGAACGGCAAATGAGTTGGGGAATGGCTCATATAGCTCAAAATCAGGGAACGCATCGGAACGGCTTTTAACGGCTGCATGAGAATAGAAGTTATCAAGTTGATTCGAGTTGGCTACGATGAGGGAACAGGAGGGATGCATACTAGCAGCTAGCAGGTGGTTTAGGAATTCACCAGTATCACCAGTGATTTAGGTTCAGGTACCATCAGGTCCCTGAAAGATGGCAGCTCTGGCATGCCAGAACTTCTCTGCCATTGGCATGCACATGAGTCACATGAGTTGGGACGGGAGTCGCATCAGTTCACATCATTTTACCTTCTTAAAATCAAGTGTCCATTGGCCCGACATAGAGTGGTTTGGGCAAGTTCTGGAACATCAGCGGTGTGTCAGAACACAACTCCCGAACTGCTCCTTCCATTCCAGGACCCAACGTCGCCCCCTTTCAGGGGCTCCTGGATCGCCCCCCCCCCCCCCCCCCCCAGATCCACCAAGGGCAACAACCCCAGAGAAGCTGTTGACGGTCTCACGCAGTCTCATGCATGTGCCGCGTTGTTTTTGTTTCTCTCTGGGTCACGCGGTCTAGACCGTGACCCGTGCGGAAAGCGTGCCTTGAAGCACGCCCGGGCAGCGATCTCGAAGGCAATGGAGGAGGAGTCCACGGGGTGGAACCCGCCGTCCTGGGAGGAGAAGTCCGACACCCAAATCCTCGACTAACATACCCCACGACCGGTCTGGGGGCTGCTGGACTGCCTTCAAAACGGCCTTTCCCGGGGTGGTGCTAGGGGGTGTCGACCTCTGGGGCGGCATATCTATGGCAGTCCCAGACAGGTCGTGTATGGGCATGCGGAGTTTCTAGGAGAATTCCATGCAGCGGATCGCAACGTCAGGCGGGCGGTTGCGAAGGCCTAATGGCCTAATGCCCGAAGGCCTAGCGCCCCATCTTGAAAGAGACGAATCGGATATGTGGAGGACATCCTGGAGGATGCTAGAAGAGAAGGGGATCTCCCAAGAACATATTATAGGGATCCAGTCGTGCCTCCTCAATAGGATCCTTAGAACATGTCATGAACATGTCTAACACTAGAACTCGTCTATATTGTGTCTACAGATCTAACATGAGATGCTAGATCGAGATGTTGGAGTTTGGATCAACGACCCTCCTCAGGTCTTTGGCTCCTCCAAACCCACCCAGCCCAGTCCCACCGAACCTCAGAAGGTACGACCAAAGGCCCAGGGCTAGGGTACACGTCCCACGTCCGGGTTCACTTCGCGCCTTCAACGTGGCTTTCACATCCACCACGGGGAAGCCCATGCGAATGCCATTCATCAGGGAGCCCTCGGTCCCTGATCGACATGGCTGAGGCGTTGGGTCTTTGGTGCATGGAATCCATCACCACTGGCAGCTCCAAGGATGGAGTGATGGTGACCCTCCTGACTGAGGGTGACTAAGGGTGTAGTCAACTCCCTGGAATTCGATAGATGTGGAAATATGACCCCGCAAGACTGCGTTCCTCTACTCACAGGCCTTTTTCCACTTCCATGTTTCTTTCAGGGAGGGGTTCCACTGTGACGTGAGTGGATCATGAGCCATGATACTAAATACTATACCGTGCACATCCATGCGCGCGAAAGAACTCTTTCAAAAGCGAAGAACTGGGACTTCGTAACACGAACAAATACAACCATCAAAACACCTCAAAACCATCACCATGATGAATTTGGAGGTATTTAATCTATTTCTACATATATACCTACATCATGAACATCCATACACCTCCAAGCACCAATCCTCTTCGCTCTGTCCGACGCACCAGACTCACCAGACTCGCCTTTCACCACACCAGGCACGTACTCCTTGGGGACGGATCCACCAATGACCTCGTTGGCGAACTCGAAGCCCTCTCCGGGGTTCGGCGTGTAGACCATGCCTCGGACCGGTTCAGGAGGCGTACGTACGTTCGTTGCGGTGAGCGGGGTCGAAGAAGAGAAAACTCCCCGGGTGGACAACGGTGTGGATGGATGGTTAGGCCGTTAGACCCGTGAAACCATCCAACAAGACCTGGAATGACCGCCGCTAATAGATCACATGTAGACGATCTCCACCAAACGTACTGGAAACCGTTCCATATTCTTTGGGGGGCTACACCTATATACATCGATGTTCAAAACCTGAACATCACCCCCAATGGATTGTCCACCGGTTTCTTCCGGTCCCGGCGACTGCTTCGGTCTCAGTCGTCCCATGCACGACGGTCTCGCAGGATGAACGAGGGCAGGGCAGGACCGAGGGCAAGGTGCCTCTAGGCGGTCAGGGAGGTGAGCTGATCGGCATTGGGAGATTGAAATGGACTCTGGATGCCATTTGGCCATGTCTGGAGAGGGACAGCCGGGACAGCAGGTTGAACACCAAATCCTGCCGGAATGGACTGATGCTTGTAATCGCCAGATATTTATTTGATATTTTAAAGTATTTTAAAGATCTACTAAAACAACCAGGGGAGCCGGCCATGAACAAACCCCCAAATCAGAATCGTACTCAAACTGGATACTGGTATGTGCCGCCGGATTCCCAGCCGTGGATTGTCAACAGGCACCCGGCACAACTGCAGAAACAAACCCAACACGCAAAGCAGGACATACCACCCATACACTCCATGGGACTGCCATGTATGCCTACATTGACCCCCCAAACCACCCCAACTGATTGGCATATGGCACACATGGAGTGTTGGGTAATATGGAATATATAACTATGATTGGAATACCAAGGCCCACAATGCCCACGGTCGGGGTGGTTAATGGACAGCCCTTAGCATCCAAGGGACTAGCATTGGACACCCCAAACAGGGTGTCCTGGGATAGTACATTCAGTTGGCGATCTCGAACTAAAAAGTAGTTGAGCCCCTGGCCCCTAGCTTTGGCTAAGTGCTTCGAAGTTTGCTTTGAGACGCGACGCTGGTGCTCGAGTCCTATAGCTTTTCTGACCACGCCTGGCCGCCCCCATTTCAAGCACTGCCAAGCAGCACAGCTTGGCGTACTGCCCGGAGCCGCCTAGCGGGGAGCCAGGCCGGTGGCCAGGGCTCTCAGAGGCCAAGGATGATTTCACAGTCAAAAAGGTAGGCATCGAACGTTCAGTCCAATCCCATGGAGTTTCTTGGTGAATTGCATCTCAGTAGGCAATGTCTGATCAGAAGTGGATATTCAGGAGTCTCAAGTGGGACGTTCCGCAACACTCAGGACTTGCTACGAAACACTGAGAGTGGCGCAAAAGCCCTTCGAAGGACGGGAGTATCTTCCAGCATGTTATACCTGGATCTTCCAACTCCCTAAGGATACCCTCTGAGGTTCGGTGGGACTGGGGTGGGTGCCAGGAGGGTCCAGTCGTACCTGTTGAGGAGGCACGACTGGATCCCTAGCGGCCCTAGCGACTATGCAGACTTTCTGCCTATATAAACACTCCTGTTCAGTACAATGCTGTTCTTCCAGGAGGAGGAGCTTTGGTTTGATTGCCTGGGTGGTGCTTTTGTCGATCGACAATCCCCACACCTCCAACAACATCCTCACAAGGCAAAGGCAACCCCCTCAAAACCACCTACCCCAACCCCGTTCCCCCTCCCAAACCACCGGAAACGCCCCAACCAAAACGCCCAAATCAACGAAACCCTATAGACCCTACGTAGTAGCGCTATAGCCGCTAGCGCGCCCCGAGCAAAAAACGGGGAGACACCTCCATCGCTTTTCTGTCTCGCCTGACTGCTTCTTGTGGGTGTACCACATCTCAATCGGCTCAGTGATGGTCTCACGATAGGCCACCTGCTCCGTCGTATCGGCGACTCCCGACTTGGTTCCGAACCCGGTGAAGACCCGAACGAATCGAACGCTCCGAAGGCACCGTGAGCCGGTGAAGACCCAGGGTCAGATGAGTGCGAAAAGGAACACAGAGCGAGGGGAGGGATGGGTTCTTTGGTTCTTTTTGGGCGCGCTGTTTCTCTCAGACTGGGTCGCCCATGCGCCCATCAAGAGTGGTTGACCAATACCGTGTCCTTTAGTCAAACTAGCATCGAGGGTGATAGTCAGCTTCTATCTTGTTAATTGCATTGAAGTTATACAAACACCCAGAAGATGTTCCTGCACAAATGTTTTTTCTGCTGTTCCTGGCTATTCCTCACCGGTATTAGGGGGTTGGGGAACTCCCTGGTCGCTCGTTGGCTCCCTGTGCAGAATATGGATACCGCTGCTTACCCCCCTCCTGAGCAGCAAGCCAAAGCCAAAGCGATTTCACACCTTCCAGGATCATCCTGTCTGGGTGTCCAATAGACTACCCTACCTAACTTACTTAGGTCTCCAAACAGGGCACCCAAACAGGAAGTGCTTGCGTCACCCATCTGTTCTGCCAGTCGCACGAACACCGAGACGTCCGGTCCCACCGGGGGTCCGGTCCCAACGACGAGCGAGCCGGGTCTCCCCAGGCAACGTTCCGCGGTCCATCCAAGTCCACCCGTCGTGTGACGAGGACGAGCATGGATCCAGCCAACAGCAAACATAGACCGCTTTGACAACACAATAGACCGGTCAACCAGAAGTACAATACTGGTGGGAATTAGGGACCGGGAACAAACACCATGCTTGATGCATCTCCCCTTATTAAGTTACAACACATGGCAACATAAAATCAATAGGACTCCGTGGGCTCCTTCAAAGGGGAGGTTGACTTGGCCTTTGCCAGCTTAGGACTTATTGCCCAGGCTCCTTTTAAGCATTGACCATCGGGGGCATCAAATGAATGCATCCCAACTCTCGATGAACTCTGACATATGAATTTCCGGATGTCCACCTTAGACTAGAGTTCATCCAATTTCCGCATCTTCTCCGCCACAGATCGCCACGGTGCTTTCCATCCAAACCCACCGGTGCATGCCACCGTGATTCCGCGGCCCACCTCGCCCACGCCCGACGCCACGCGACTTCGGCACCTGCGGCTTGCCGACCTCGGCCTCGACTTTGAACTCGCGCTTCAGGCGATCGATGATGATCTCCAAATGCAGCTCACCTCGAGCTGCACGCAGTGGTGCGTGCGTGGTCAGCAGGTCGGTGACACGGGTTCATGGAGCCAATGGAGGTGGGTGGATGGCTCACCCGATTCGTAAGCAACATCGTCATCCAATTGGGTCCCATGCCATCCACTTGTGAGTGAGGCGGGGGTGAACCGATGCCAGAAGTCATCGGGCTTCCCAGTGTGTAGCTAGAAATGGTTGGAAGTTGGGACTGAGACCAAGGAAGTCGAGGGAAAGTCGCCAACCAAGGATGCATTGGATCCCACCAGTTGAGGAGTCACTGATTTCTCACAATAGCAGGGCAGCCCACCCAA